>PVPY01000280.1:0-19090 GCA_002982035.1 Fusarium algeriense | reverse complement strand
ATGGAGGAGCTAGCGGAGGAGACGCTGCGGGCGGCGCTGGCGATGGGAGTGGTGGCGACAAGGGCAATCCGCCCCCGAAACCTCCCACGACTTTCGAGAATATTAATCTTGGAGATAACAAACTGGACCTTGGTTTAAGCCCTCCGGAAAGCAAGGGTATTTCTAGTTCATGGGGTGCGAAACTGGGTTTTGGTGGTGGAGGATGGGGATGGGGCGGAGGTGGGAAAAGTGAAGCTGCATCGGCACCAGCACCAGCACCGCCGCCACCACCAGCACCAGAAACGAAAGCCGAAGAGAACCCATGGGATAAGCCAAAAGATAGAACAGATGGAATAGAAGATGACGATGGTTGGGGTTTCGGTACCAAGAAAGAGAAGAAGAAAGGGTCCACGCTCTGGGGCGCTGAAGCAGACGAAGAACCGAAAGATGCTGGCGACCCATGGGGTTGGAGTGGTCAAAAAAAGAAGGGCAAAGCTGGTGGCATCCTGGAAGAACTTGCCCTCGATCCTGAACCTGCACCACCTAACGGAAAAAAGGATATCTGGGACACTTGGGGAATATCCAAAAAGGACCGGGCGAAGAAGAAGGGAATCATGGAGGAAGTTGCATTGGCAGCTGCACCTGATCCCCCTTCAATGGACGATCAGTGGGGTGGCTGGTCTGGGAAAAAGGAACATACACAGAGTTCACTTTGGGGAGCTCAAGATTCAATACCCGCACCAGCTCCTGATCCCCCTTCGTTTGAAGACAAGGATGGTGACGACTTTTGGAGTACTTTTGGTACTGGAAAGGCAAAACCACCCGTAGAGGAGACGACTGGATGGGGATCCTGGGGTGCAGGAAAGAAAGGTGAGGACGAAACAAGTGAGTCAAATTTCTTTAAAGCTCATCAAATCCCAGAGCCGCCTAAAACAGAAGACGACGGTTGGGATCTATGGGGAACAGGTAAGAAGAAGAAGAAAGCTGGCGACTTGATTCAAATAGAGGATGATATCCCTCCTCCCGCCCCGGATCCCGTCGAGGCTGTTGGCACCGACGACTTCCTCGATTCTTGGGGTTTTGGCAAGAAGCCCAAGAAACCGGTCGCCGATCCGTTCGATTTCAAAACTTCCGGCGCCGATGATCCTAACGATGCTTTTTGGGGCTCAATAGACAACAAGAAGCCTAATGCGCACGATTTTCTTATCGATGCTACTGGTAAGCTAAACCATGACGATATTGGGGAAGAGTTGAGAAACAAGGCTGTAGATGATAAGAACGTTAGCTGTGGTTGGCGTTCATCACCCCATAGCGAAGACGTCGAAATATGGAAATACAGCCTGCCTGACCCCCCCTCTCCCCCAGCGTCAACACCCACTCTTGTAGAACTTGCTGAACCAATGAACTTAATAGAAGACCCAGAGCGAGCCGCCAGAGAAGCTGAAGAGCAAGCCGCTCGTGAAGCTGAGGACGCCGAGGCCGCTCGCGAAGATGAGGAGATCACCAGTCTCTTGGACAAGAGAGCGAAAAGGGGAGGGAGGCTCCTTAAGTCGGACCGAGAACGTCTTGCTCTTCTTGAAGGCAATGTCGCCAGAAGGGCTGAAGCTCGAGCTGCTCGCGAGGCAGAGGCAGCAGCGGCCGCCGAGGCAGCACAAGCCGCCGCTGATGCTCAAGCAGCTGCTGAAGCCGAAGCCGCCGCTTTACAAGCTGCCGAAGACGCTGAAGCAGCAAAGGAGAACGAGGAGATTGCGACACTGACAGCGAAAAAGCAGAAACGTGGAGGAAAGTTGCTGAAGAAGGATCAAGAACGCCTTACTATGCTTGAAGGGAATGTTGCAAGGAGGACCGAAGCTCAAGCTGCCCGCGAAGCCGAAGCCGCCGAGGTTGTTGTAGAAGCACCTCCCATTGAACCTCTTCCTCAAGAGACAGCTGAGGATGGTGCTGCAACCCAAGCAGCTGCAGAAGCTGGTGCTGCGCTCGCTGCCGAAACCGCAAAGGAAGAGGCAGAAATGGAAAGCCTGAAGTCGAAGAAGGTGAAGAAAGGAAAGCTTCTTAAAAAAGAGCAAGAACGACTGAATCTTCTAATTGATAATGCGGCAAAACGAGCTGAGGAACAAGCAGCTAAAGAAGCAGAAGAACAGGCGGCGAAGGAAGCAGCCGATGCTGCGGCGGCAGCAGAAGCCGAAGCAGCCGAAGCAGAAGCTGCCGCCCAAGCTGCTGCAGATGCCGAGGCTGCAGTTCAAGCCGCTGCAGATGCTGAAGCTGAGTTAGCTGCTAAGGAAGAGGAAGAAATGGCAGCCCTGAAGGCTAAGAAGGCCAAAAAAGTCAAGCTAACTAAGACTGAAACGGCTCGATTAATGACCTTGGTTGGTAACTCAGTCAAGCGAGCGCAGGCAAAGTCTGCTAAAGACGCTGAGGAAGCAGCCGCGGCGCAGGCTGCTAAGGAAGCTGAGGAGACTGCAGCTCGTGAGGCGGAGGCGAAGGCAGCTCGTGAGGCTGAAGACGCTGCAGCTCGTGAGGCGGAGGCAGCAGTCGCTGCTGAAGAAGAGAAAGAACTTGCAGATCTTACCGCCAAGAAAATCAAGCGTGGCGGCAATCTCATCAAGAAGAAAGACGTGGAGCGTTTCAATGTTCTTACTCAGAGGGCTGCTGAACGAGCCGAACGAGCAGCCAAGCAAGCTGAAGAAGCGGCCGCTGCAGAAGCCGAAGGAGACCCAACAGAAGCCACCCCAGGGAATACAGAGGAGGTGGTCGAAGCACAAGCAGAGCCAGAGCCTGAGGAACCACTCGTAGATATAGATGCTACTACGTCTGCCAACCCTGAGCCTGTACCAGGTCCCGACGCATCTATTATTGCAGAGGAAGAAGCTGAGTTGGCCAGCCTGGAAGCTAAGAAGACAAGGAAGGGCAAGCTTGGCAAAAAGGATACAGAGCGGTATAGCCTCCTTACAGAAAACGCCGCGCAGCGACAAGCCGCCAAGGAGGCTGAAGAAGCTGCTGTTGCCGCTGCGGCTGCTGAAGCCGAGGAGCAAACTGCAAAGGAAGCCGAGGACGCAGCCGCAGCCGCAGCAGAAGCAGAAGCTATAACAGCAAGTGACGCTGAAGCCATTCTGATCGCCGATGAAGAGGCAGAGCTTGCTACCCTTACTGCTAAGAAGGCTAAAAGAGGAAAGCTTGTTAAGAAGGACGCCGATCGTTTTAATATTCTAATAGAAAATGCCGCGCAACGACAAGCTGCCAAGGAAGCTGAAGAAGCTGCAGCTGCTGAGGCTGAGGAGCAGGCTGCAAAGGAGGCTGAAGAGCAAGCAGCCCAAGAAGCTGCTGCAGCTGCAGAAGCAGCCGAAGCAGAAGCGGCAGCAATACGGGAAGCAGAGGCAGCAACCATTGCTGAGGAAGAAGCCGAATTAGCTGCGCTGACTAATAAGAAAGCTAAGAAGGGTAAGCTTACAAGGAAAGATGCTGATCGATTTGCTGTTTTATCTGAAAATGCAGAAAGGCGGGCTCAAGAAACAGCCCAAGTTGCCGAGCAACCCGAAGACCATACTCCTGAACCTGAGGCGGAAGTTGAAGAACCTTCTTTTGAACCAGTGGCGGATGAGGTCCCTGTTGAAGTTGATGACCCTGAGGCTATTGCAGCCGCCGAAACAGAAGCCGCTGCTATCGCCGAAGAGGAATCTGAGCTTGCGGCTTTACTTGCTAAAAAGGAGAGGAAGGGCAAGCTCGGGAAGAAAGATACCGATCGCTTCAACCTCCTCACTGCCAATAGCACAGCACGGGCGGAGAAAGCAGCTCAGGAGGAGGCAGCCGCTCAAGCAGCCGCTGCGGCCGAAGCAATTGCGCAAGCCGAAGCTGAACAGGCAGCCGCAGCCGAAGCTGCCGCCCTTGAAGAGGCTGCTGCTAGAGAAGCTGCAGAAGCCGAGGTTGCACTTATTGCTGAAGAAGAGGAAGAGCTAGCTGCTCTCATTGCCAAGAAGAACAAAAAGGGCAAACTTGGTAAGAAGGATAGTGATCGATTTGCTATCCTGACAGAGAATGCAACTCAAAGGGCTGAGAAGGCTGCCAAAGCCGCTACAGTGGAAGTTGGGGAAGAGGTGGCTCCAGAAGTCGAAGACCTTCCGGCTGAAGATCCTGCTGACGCTGACGCTAACGCTGAAGCTGATGCTGAAGCAACCGAGGCCGCTGCTATTGAAGCTGAAGCAGCTGCTATTGCAGCTACTATTGCAGCTGAAGAGGAAGAAGAGCTAGCCGCCTTAACTGCCAAGAAAGATAAAAAGGGCAAGCTGGGTAAAAAGGATAGTGATCGATTTGCTCTCCTTACCGAGAATGCCGCTCAAAGAGCCGAAAAGGTAGCCCAGGCACAGGCTGCCAAGGAAGATGAAGAAGCAGCTGCCGCCGAGCCTGAAGATGTCAATGATCCCCCAGCCGATATTGAGGAACCACTATTCGAAAATGCCCCAGAGCCACCAGCGATAGAAGAGGAAGCATCCCCTGAAGAAGACGATACTGCAGCTGCAGAGGAACAAGAGATGGCAGAGTTAGAGGCAAAGAAGGTAAGGAAAGGCAAGCTAGGCAAGAGGGATACTGAACGATATACCCTTCTTACTGAAAACGCTGCTAAGAGAGCTGAAGAGCAAGCAGCTAAAGAAGTTGAAGAAGCTGCTGCTGCTGAACTCGCTGCTATTGAAGCCGCCGAAGCCGAAGCCGAAGCCGCCGCTGCTGCTGAAGAGATGGCAAGAGAGGCTGCTGAAGCCGAGGCCGCGGCAGCAATCATTCAGGAGGAAGAAGAGCTGGCTGCCCTAGAAGCAAAAAAGCAGAGAAAAGGAAAATTAGGACGCAAAGATACAGATCGCTTGAACTATCTGCTTGAGAATAAGGCTGCAAGGGATGCTCAGGCTGCTGAGGAACAAGCTACAAAGGAGGCTGAAGAGCAAGCAGCCCAAGAAGCTGAAGAAGCTGCCGCTGCTGAAGCTGCCGCTGCCGCCGAGGCTGAAGAAATAGCTGCCGCCGAGGCCGAAGCTGCTGCAATTGCTGAGGCCGAGGACGAAGAATTGGCCACTTTAACAGCCAAGAAGACCAGGAAAGGCAAACTAGGGCGCAAGGATACAGAACGTTTTGAACAGTTGACTTTGAATGCTGTAAAACGAGCTGAGGAACGAGCGGCCCGTGAGGCTGAGGCTGTTACTGAGGAAGCCCCAGCCGAAGAAGAACCAACTGCCGAGGAAGAGCCCGAGGAACCAACTCCAGACGCCGACGACCCTGCCGAAGAAGCCCCTGAGGATCCAGACCCTGATATTGATGACGAAGCCGCTGCTGAGGCCGCTGCCATAGCCGCAGAGGAAGAGGAAGAACTTGCTTCACTTGAAGCTAAGAAGGCACGCAAAGGAAGACTCGGAAATAAAGATACCCAAAGGTTTAACTTTTTAACCGAAAATATTTCACGACGCGCCGAAGAGCAGACAGCAAAGGACAACGCCGCTGCAGCTGCCAAAGCCGTGGCCGAGGCTAGCCTAGAGGAGACCGCCGAAGAAGAAGATATCAATGTTCAAGAAGATGCTGAGGCTGCCGCTATCGAAGCTGAAGCAGCTGCAATTGCTGCTACCATTGCCGCCGAAGAAGAGGAGGAGCTTGCTGCTCTTATTGCCAAGAAGGCGCGAAAGGGCAAGCTTGGTAGAAAGGATACAGAACGCTTTGATATTTTAACACAAAATGCAGCTAGACGCGCGGAAGAAAGAGCTATCAAGGAAGCCGAATGTGAAGATCAGGAAGAGGAACCAATACCCGAAGATGGCGAGGACATTGCTGAACCGGAACCCGAAGAGAACCCTAATGCAGAAGAAGTAGCTGCTAAAGAAGCAGCTGAAGCTGAAGCTCGGGCTATTGCTGCAGAGGAAGAGGCAGAAATTGCAGCGTTGACCAAGAAAAAAGCAAAGAAGGGTAAACTTGGTCGCTCTGATACTGAGCGGTTGAATATTCTTATGGAGAATGCTGCAAAGCGTGCCGAAGCTCAGGCAGCTACAGAAACAGAAGAGGCTTTAGAAGAGGCCCCCCCAGCTGAGGAGGAGGAAGACGATGAATTTGTTGATGCCGAAGATGGCGAGGACGAGTTCGTCGAGGAGCCAGGACCTGAAGCTGAGGAACCTACTGAGCCTGAGGAAGATGATGTGGCTGCCGCTGAAGCTGCGGCAGCAGAGGCAGCAGCGCAAGCTGCCATTATCGCAGAAGAAGAGGCTGAGTTAGCAGCATTGACGAAGAAGAAGCTTAAGAAAGGAAAACTGGGTCGCAAAGATACAGAGAGATTTCAAGTCCTGTCAGAAAATTCTGCCAAGCGTGCTGAAGAAGCAGCGGCCCGCGATACAGAAAAAGCAGCTGCAGAGGTCGAAGCAGAGCCTGATGACCATGAACCAGAACCAGAGCCAAAAGTTGAGCAAGAGCCAGAACCCGAGGCTGCTGGTCTCGAGCCTGAAAATGATGGATTGAAAGGGGCTGAAGAAGCTGAAGCAGCGGCAATCACTGAGGAAGAGACAGAACTGGCAGCTTTGATTAAAAAGAAAGCAAAGAAGGGGAAACTTGGTCGGAAGGATACTGAGAGATTCATTGCTTTGTCAGAAAACGCTGCTCGACGTGAAGAGGAGCGAGCCGCGAAGGAAGCAGAAGCAGCTGCTGAGGCCGAGACTGAAGCCGCTCAGGAAGAGCCCGAACATGAAGCAGTCGAAGGGGACGAAGAAGATAGCGAACAAGACATAGAAGAAGGGGAAGAGGAAAGGGAAGAGGAAGAAGAAGAGCAGAAGCAGGAGCCTGCTGAAGCAGAAGACGAAGAGGCTGCAGCTCGAGAAGCTGAAAAGGCAGCTATTGCAAGGGAAGAGGAGGACGAGCTCGAGGCCCTTAAAGCCAAGAAAGCAAGAAAGGGCAGGTTGGGGAGGAAGGATACTGAACGCTTTGCCTTCTTAGAGGAGAATGTATTAAGACGCGCAGAAGAACGCGCTGCAGCTGAGGAGGCGGCTGAGGCAGCTGGAGCTAATCAACCTGAAGAGGAGGAAGAGCCGGAGGAAGAGGAAGAGGAAGAGGAGCCTGAGGCAGGCGATGAAGAAAGAGCTGCTGAAGAAGAGTTGGCAGCAAGAGAAGCAGAAGAAGCCGCAGCTCGGGAGGCAGAAGAGGTAGCTATTGCTGAGGAGGAGAATGAGCTCGAGTCCCTTAAAGCCAAGAAGTCAAGAAAGGGCAGGCTAGGCAGAAAAGACACTGAGCGGCTTCGAGTCTTGGAAGAAAACGCAGTGAGACGTGCTGAAGAACGCGCTGCTAAGGAGGCGGCAGCTGGCGATGAAAATCCAGAAGCCGGGGAGGAAGAGGAGGAGGAGAAAGAGGAGGAGAAGGAAGAAGAAGAGGAGGAGGAGAATGAGGAGGACGAGGAGGATGGTGATGAAGAGGACAAAGGGGAACATGATGCTGCTGCTGAAGAGGCAGCAGTTCGAGAAGCGGAAGAAGCCGCAGCCCGACTGGTAACCGAAGAATTGGAGGAGCTTGACTCCCTTCAGTTCAAGAAAGCGAGAAAAGGTAGACTGGGCAGAAAGGATACAGAACGACTCAGGGTCCTAGAAGAGAACGCCGCCCGGCGTGCTGAAGAACTCGCGACCAAGGACAAAGCTGCCGCCGCCGCCGCCGCAGCAGCAGCAGCAGAAGAAGAAGAAGAAGAAGAAGAAGAAGAAAAAGAAGAGGAGGAGGGTGAGAACGAGGATGATGTGGTTAAAGGCAGCAATTCCCCTGAGGAAGAAAAGTCAGAGGCGGAAGCTGAGGAGGACGAGGAAGATGAACCAAGCCAGGTCGCAAATGAGGCACTTGGCGACGAAGACAACGAAGAGGAACCCTCCGAAGAAGCACCAAAAGAAGAAGCACCTGAAGCTCCAGCAGATGATGAAATCGTCGAAGTCATTGACCTGTCGCCGAAGAAGGAAAGAAAGAGTAGGAAGAGCAAATCTCGTCGCGATGCTCCTCCTCCTCCTCCAGTTCCAGATCCTCCACTAACGCCACCCCCTGAGCCGAAGCAGTCTCGAAGGCCCAAAATACACCGCGAAGGAACCTCGTTCGGTCGATGGGGTGCGACACCACGTGAAGAGAGGGATGAGCTACCTCAAGAGAAGTCGAGCAGACATAGACGACGAGAGGACAAGACATCATCCAAAGGATCTTCATCCGACAAAGTTGAGAAAACTCCATCACGAGCTCGTGCTGCTGGCTTGTTCAGTAAACCACCCCTCACTCGTTCTGCTACCACACGCGAGAAAAAAGACGGCATCAGCAGCAAACGTCGCCATTCGACCAACGCCCGTGGACTTGTGTCGCCACCTCCTGAGGATATACTTATGGGTGAGGATGAAGCAATCAATCGCCGCAAGTCGCGTAAACCTCGATCACGCGAAGATGAGGATGCAATGATGTCTGGCGCTGCTCCTGTGCCTGATAGATATGAACGCCACCGCTCACACAAACCACGGTCGCGTGAGGACGATGATTTGGTCATGGTTGACCCTGAACTCGCGACTGATAGACGCGAGCGCCGCCGGTCCCACAAACCACGATCTCGTGA
This sequence comes from Fusarium algeriense, assembly GCA_002982035.1. Taxonomy (NCBI): domain Eukaryota; kingdom Fungi; phylum Ascomycota; class Sordariomycetes; order Hypocreales; family Nectriaceae; genus Fusarium; species Fusarium algeriense. Next base: position 10,533 of record PVPY01000280.1, on the reverse strand, counting down.
AGAGGAAGACGTTATCATGGGCGATACCGAACGCCGTCGGCGAGCTAGGATATCTCGAGATGAAGAGCCCGTGATGGTTGAGCCTGACGTTCCTTTTGATGCACCTCCACGGGGTTCCAAGAAGTCATCGGGTTTCGCTGGCCTCTTCAGTGGTTTGCGAACGCCCAAGACAGAACGACCCGACCCTCTGCGACGTCGCAGTACCTATGCGACAACTGACGATGAAGCCCTACGCAGTGCCAAAATGGATGGTGACGCAGTAGTAGTAGATGCCGACCGGGAAGCCAGGCGGGCAGCACGCAGGGCCAAGAGGGCCGAGCGCGAGGCTGCCGAAGGCGGTGTTGACCCCGAAGAAGCAGCTCGTCGAGCTCGAGATGAGGCGCGCCGTGAACGTCGGCGACAGCGCGAAGAAGAAGCCGATCCTCAAAGGCAAGACAAAGAGGCCCGGCGTGCTGAACGCAGACGACAGCGCGAAGAAGAGGCAAGACGAGCCCAGGAAGAACAACAGCGATTGCAAGAGGAAAAGGAGGCCCAAAGAGCTGAACGTAGGCGCTTGCGTAGAGAACAGGAAGCAGCAGCTGCCGCAGAGCAAGCAGAAGATGAAGAGGCTCGTCGGGCTGCCAAACGTGAACGCCGCCGCCGCGACACAAGGAGAGCTGCTCGAGGTACGGAAGAAGAAGAAGGTCATCAGCGACGAAGCCAGCAATCCGCAGACGAATACAATCAGCGGAAATCCCGTCGTCGCGAAGAGAGACAGCAAGCACCAGCCTGGCCTCATTCTGGAACTTCATCATGGGTCAAAGAACACTCTGACGCACCCCCTCCCCCTGATCTCGCAGATGCTGGTGACGCAAACGGTGGGCAAACCGAGGATGAGATGACAAGACGTGAAGCCCGTCGAGCTCATCGATCGAAATATGGAGAAGAGACAACAGAAGAGGCCGAAGATCGGCGAAGAAGACGAGCAAGGCGAGATGATCGTGAACGCGGCGGTCGTGATAGAGAACGTCACCGAGAAAGGCGTTCCGAAGGTAGCGACGAACGACACCACAGCCGTCGAGCGTCAACCTTTATGGATGCATCAGCAACACCTCGTACAAGTTGGTGGAAGAAGATCGCTGGATGAGCGGCGGTGTGATGATGGATGAACGAACCAACGAACGAACGATGCATGAGAGTCATTTCAAGCGAGCGTGTTTCTCAATGTTATTTTGAATGTAACTGTTTCATGCGTTGCGTTGCGTTGCTCTTGTTTTCTGTAACCGAGTTATATGCGAACATGAGACCAACATGGACATGGTCGGTGTTTGGATTTGGCGTGACATTATCAACGGCATGGCATATTTGGGATGGGAGTATTGAGGGTATTCTAGCATTGGATATTGGGTCCTGATGGAGGTATGGTATGGATATGAAGTCTGGATATACGTATGTACTTGGACTGTGTATGCTGGATATTGCGAATTATTGTACTACATGTATACCCAGGAAACAAAGAAGGACGTCAACAGAATATGTGATTTTTTGTTTAGAATGCACTCATTATCAAAGTTGTTTTTTTCATGTGTTATTGGAGTGTTCTTTGAGTTGACTATATAACTGTCACTATTCTTAAGGGGCACGTTTTCATTTTATCACTAATACTTGCTCAAGGTATTCCATAGCTGGACCGAGGAAGGCAATGGTGATTTTCCCCTTCCTTCTTTCTGTCTTCCTGCCTTCCTGCCTTCCTATCTTTCTCTTTTTTATATATATATATAATTTGATTCTTTGCATATAATTAAATGGAATTCCTCGGAAATAAGATGACGGGGTTGCAAGCTGGGCCCTTGTCCTATCCTCCCTGGAGCTGTCTGTCCCACTCCACTTACCACCCACTAACATTATTATTAGTACATGCCACTCCCAAGTTGCGCTGACGACACCTCTACCTCGAAGCCAACATCTCCCTGCAAACATCCACCATTGAACTACAAACTACACCTACATTGTGGCTGCAGCATAAACGATTCCATTGACTGCAGCACCAGGCGCTGCGCTTACTTTTTCTGCAGCATATCGATGAGGTGACCTTTAGCGACTACGTCAATCAGTTGACGAACGACAACGACGAGCCGTAACCCAACACCTCGACCGCTCTCATCATATGCCATGACTGCACCGGGCAAAGGGTCGCGTTGGGGAGCCTTCCTCTCGTCCGCATTTGAGGGAGTTGAGAATCGCCTCGACAACTTACTTGACGAGGACCAGCAGGTGGCACAGGGATATGAGCAGCAACAGGGAATGAAGGCCGCACCCGCACCCGCACCAGCGCCAGCTCCAAGCCCAAAACCTACTACATCTGGTAAGTCGATCATTTCTAGCAAATTGTGTTCTGATGCAAGTAAAACTGTCGTACGCTGACTCATTCTTTGTTATAGCTGCCGCTCCGAAGCCCAACCGTGCCAATGATCGTCTACAAGCCAGGCTGGCCAAGGCTATGGCCTCGCGAACCTCACAATCATCCCCTCGCAGCTCCATCGATACTTCTCGCAGTTCTGTTGATAAGGAGCGCCCTGCTAGCACTGAGCCCGTCGTAACGAGACAAAGCACCGAGGTAGCAGAACTAAAAGTAGCTGATCCCGACAGCCAAGCCGACAAGTCAACCTCCTCTGCCGGCCCAGCTTCCGCCCCTACATTAGAACAACCGACCAAATCCGACGAAAGCGATAGTAAGGAGATAAGTGAACAAGACCTCAAAAATGATTTCTCCACCCCGATTATCGTTGAGCCACCTTCTGAGGCCCAACCTCAAAGTGCTACGGAACAAGAAGCTACGGACAGGTCCGAGGTCCAACCAAAGTCTGATAGTCCAGAACCAGACAATAAGCATCCTATAGAGGCACCGCAGATCGTAAATGCACTGGCCGAAGAGCCACAGAAAGACAATGACGCCACCCAAACTCATACAGCTCGTTCAGAAGAGGTCCAAGAGTACATCGAGCAAATTGACTCTCTACAGGCCAAACTGCAGTTTCTATCTAGAAGTGCGGCGGATGCAGCTAGACAGGCTGCCAGTTCCGCTGAAGCGGGCAGTGTAGAGCGGAGATTGGCCGAAAAGGATGAGAAGATTGCTCTTCTGATGGAGGAAGGTCAAAGGCTTTCCACTTCAGAGCAAAAGTTCCGAACAACGATTCGGAAGCTACGCGCCCAGCTTGTAGACAACGAGAAGCAGGCCAATGAGCTCAAGAAAAGTAGAGAGAAAGCTCTGGCTGAGGCGGAGACCCTACGTAGCCGAATCAACAGCAAGGAAGAGCAAGAGAAGAGAAACGAAGACGTTCGAAAAGCAAGGGCTGCCCTTCAGAAGGAAATCGATGCGCTAAAGAAAGACAAAGCAGCTAAGGAGGAGGCCTATCGACGCCTGGATCAAGAATATAAAGCCAAGGCTGAGCAAACACAAGCCGCCCACGCCGAGGCTCTGAAAAGGGCGCTAGATGCCGAAAAGAAGAAACAGAAGGAGCTTGACAACACTATCGCGTCGTTGCGGTCAGAAAAGGAGGCATTGGTTGAGAAAATACGCATGACCGAGGTCGAATGGCAAGAGAAGCTAGACCGAGCAGTAGAACGTGGTCGCAATATTGAAGAAGAGTTAAAGCTGGAGCTGAGAGCGGCAGAAGGTAAACTGGAGGCAATGAGGGTGGCGGCTGAGGAGGCTTCTGCAGGATCAGGTGGTGACATTAAGTTGATACGACATATTGAAACTCTCCAATCGCAGTATGCATCAGCCAGCGAGAACTGGCAAGGTATAGAAACCTCACTCTTGACCAAGGCCGCCAGCCTTGAGAAGGAGAGGGACGAAGCGCAAAGGCGAGAGTCAGAAATGCGGAAGAAGGCTCGTGACGCGGTAAAAAAAAAAAAAACCTTATTCTTGACGATAAAGGGAGTTGAAAATCGCTGACACCTTTCTAGGCAACTCGTTACAAACGTCTCGAAGATGAACTTCAGGACGTCAGTCCAGCTCTCACAGTTGCTCGGCAGGAGCTTGAGACATGTCGTGAAGAGCTTGCTGCCCTCAGAATCCAACACAAGAGCGTGGAGACAGCGCTCGAACAGGCGCGTAGTGAGCTCGAGAAGCAACAGCGAGCGGCGAGCAGGGAAGTGTCCGCCGAGGCTGAACGAAGGCAATGGGCAGATGACGTTGTCACAAGCACACCCAAATCCCAAAGCAGACCCGATTCCCCATTACTCTCTGTTACCCGGACCTTTAGCTCAGATTTTATCGGGCTTCCTGTACCCGGCAGGCAACCTCGTCGAGTACCCACACCAGGAAGCCAGACCGACAGCGCCGGCGATGGCTTCTTTTTTGGCCGAAGAATGTCTAGTCAACCTCCCCGTCCTAGTGCCTTGTCCACAACCGGGCATGCGATGCCGCCTCCGCCCCCTTTCTCACCCTTTGAGCCACCTACCGAGTCACCGCGCGCGATGTCACCGCCACCAGATCGCGACGATGGTCTAGATGATCGCGACCCTTCATCTCCTCGGAACGTTGCGCAAGACATGATTTCGGTATCCACAGTTGGGGCTGGTCCTTCGGTGCAACTTGTAGAGCGAATGAGCGCGGCAATCCGACGACTGGAAGCCGAGAAAGTGGCTGCTAAAGAAGAGATGGCTCGCGTATGCAGTCAGCGAGACGAGGCACGATCTGATATTGTGAACCTCATGACAGAACTGGAAACACAAAAGGCGGCTACGGCACGAGTAACAGAGCTAGAAGCAGAAGTGGAAAACATCAACTCACGATACCAGACAACATTAGAGATGCTGGGTGAGAAGAGCGAACTCGTCGAGGAGCTGAAGGCTGACGTTCAGGACGTCAAGGATATGTATCGCGAGTTGGTAGAACGGACAGTGATGAAGTAAGAAAAGGAGGCATCTTGTTTCTGCGTCTCTCCGTCTCCTTCTTCTCCTTTCTCTTTTTCTCTTGATCGCATCTTAGACTTTGGGAAGGTCATTGTATCTTGCGCTCCCTTTTCTTTTTCTGGCATATATTCCTAGCTACCCAGACAACTCGATACCCTCACGCTCCGCACCTTGTAAAACATATCGGCGTACCTGTTGACAAAGAGACAGAGTTAGATGGGAGTTAATAGTGTGGTGCGAAAAGAAGAGAGTCAGGGAACCCCTGTTCGTGTTCTGGAGGTATACATACATCCTTGTCTGGAGCGAGATCTAGTGCTAGTTCATCTGCGCTGTTCCTGAGGGAGAAGTCGGCGCCTTCTTTGAGGAGGGCAACAGCAGTGTCTCCTAGGGAGCACAGGTTAGTGATAAGTTAACACCGGTGGCAAAGAACATCTTCCTACCATGGCCCTCTGCGATTGCATGATGAAGTGGAGTGTAACCCTCATTGTCGGCAGGGTTCAGTGGACTCCTGTTTTTAAGAAGGAGAATCACCATGGGCACAGAACCAACAGCGGCGGCGCGGTGTATGGGGTACTGGCCCCTTCGATCGCGGACTCTGGACGACGCCCCGTTGTCGATAAGAACACGTGCAATGTCGAGGTTTTTCTTAGAGGCGACAAAGTGAAGGGCAGTCTGTATGTTGAGCTTAGATTATTCTTGTTTTAGAGTTGGTAATAGAAGTGTTACCTGTCCAGCAGAATCTTCGAGGACCAGTTAGTGTATGTAAAGTAATAGACATAGAGAAAGCCTTACTCTTGAGGTTCACGTCCGCGTCCTTGGACATGATAAGTTTGACAACAGCTTCACCGTCGGGAACACTGGCTGCGATCATCAAAGGAGACCATCCACTTTCATCCTAGGCAACTTATGTTGGTTACGATCCTTGGACTAGAAAAAGAACAGTGAGAGACTGCTCCTCACCTGGACATCCGCATCAAAGCTACGTTGGTTCGCCAACAACTGAACGATGTCCAAGTTGTTGGAAGAAGCTGCCCAATGTATGGGATACCGACCATCATCGTCCTTTCGCTGCGACAGTTTTGGGTCTGACTATTCAAGAAGTAAATATCTGACATTCATAGTTGTAGAGCTAAGTGCTGACCTTGAGGAGTCCTTCAGCAACAGTCACTATATTCACCTGTTAGTGATGATCCCAGTCATGCAATTGTGTAATTCAATAGGCTCACCTCGCCCCTCACGAGCAGCTGTATGAAGAGGGAACTTGTCTTCGTTGTCCATTTTGATAACGAAAAAATAATATGACAGGGAAAGAATTAAAAAAAAAAAAAATATTAATAATAATAAAGGTTTCAATAAATTCGAGATGAATGTATCAAACAGTTGCTGCTGGTTAGTGCTGTAGCTAAGATGGAGTCGGCTGCAGGTAGCTGGTCTGTCACGCTGAGGGTACCTAAGGTGAGGAATAAAGTCTTTAGCCACATGTCTGTGGCGCAAAGATTGGGCGCCACACACGGCTGGCAGCCTTTACACGCTTCAGTCGCAACTTTTATGATGCCCCAGACTTTATCACCATCAACTTTTCCAACGATCGTTCAGAGATTTGGTCGCAAACACAGCTACGCATATACAATGGAAACACCAGAAGTACTTCAAGATGCGCTTCAGCTTAGTGCTCTCGCCGCGCAAAATGCTCACGTCTCGAGAACAATTTACGCCCACGCCCCCGAGCGATCAACCACCAAGCGCCAGAAACTAGACGACGCGTCCGAGGACCCTATCATAAAAAGACGCTTCCGCAACGAATATTCAGATGTCGAGACTTTACCGCCATCAATTACTGCGAAACTTCCAACCAAACAAACTGGAAAGAAGGCTTCCAAGGCTGCTCTGCCTGCTCGCCCAGCCATGAAGCTCCTTGAGGGTGCGCCGAGCTCGAGCAAGGCCTCTACTTCTGCAGCCAGGAACGAGAGTACACCACAGAACATGAGTCTTACAACAAGAGGAGCGCAAGGTCTTCAGCAGCAGAAACCAGAATGGCACGCGCCATGGAAGTTGATGAGGGTAATCTCTGGCCATCTCGGTTGGGTACGCAGCCTGGCTGTTGAGCCTGGCAACAAATGGTTTGCTAGCGGTGCAGGAGATCGAACTATCAAGATATGGGATTTGGCGACGGGCTCACTGAGGCTGACTCTTACTGGCCATATCAGTACTGTCCGTGGCCTTGCAGTGTCCCCCCGTCATCCATATCTCTTCTCCTGTGGTGAAGATAAGATGGTCAAGTGCTGGGATCTCGAAACAAATAAAGTCATCCGTCACTACCATGGACATCTAAGCGGCGTGTATACACTTGCCCTGCATCCTACACTCGATGTTCTGGTCACTGGTGGTCGAGATGGTGTTGCCCGTGTCTGGGATATGCGAACCAGGAGCAACATTCACGTCCTGTCGGGCCACACCCAGACTGTTTCCGATCTAGTTTGTCAAGAGGCTGATCCTCAAGTTATCACCGGATCTTTGGACTCGACAGTGCGACTCTGGGATCTCGCAGCTGGCAAGACTATGGGTGTACTGACCCATCACAAGAAGGGTGTTCGAGCCCTAGCAACACACCCATCGGAGTTCACGTTTGCTAGTGGTAGCACAGGGAGTATCAAGCAATGGAAGTGCCCTGAAGGCGCCTTTATGCAGAACTTCGAGGGTCACAATGCTATTATCAACACAATGAGTGTTAACGAGCAAAATGTCTTCTTTTCAGGAGGTAAGTGGCAAGATATAAATTTCTTCGTCACACGGTGTCTAATTTGAACTGTAGGTGACAATGGTTCTATGAGTTTTTGGGATTGGAAGACTGGACATCGATTCCAGTCTCTTGATACCACAGCTCAGCCTGGTTCTCTCGATGCCGAGGCAGGTATCATGAGTTCGACGTTCGATCGCTCTGGTCTGCGTCTGATCTGCGGTGAAGCCGATAAAACAAGTAAGCATCAGCCCTGCCCCCAGCATGCTCGTTTTCGCCATGCTAATGCATTTGTCCACAGTCAAAATCTGGAAGCAGGATGAAACAGCAACAGAAGAGTCACACCCCCTGGTATGGAAGCCAACTCTGGCCCGACGAAAGTTTTAAGGAGAATCAGAGGTGGTATGTTTTTATTAAGGATAAATTGTCGCGGGACGCCGTTTTTCGGGTTCTATATTACAACTGTTATACACCGATACCCAAAGACTTAAGGTCCCCGTCATCACGGAGGGCCATTTTTACTTCATCGTCTGCAATGGAAAGACGAAGCTTACTGGACCTCTCTGCGCGCTGAGCTTCAAGGTTAATCAAGCCGGCTGCTACTAACTCGAGCGCCGCGGTGTGAATGTGACCAGGCCTGGTCATTGGGCGCTGGCTTCCCATCTGCGTCCCCTTCAGACCATTGTTGAGTACTGCCGCCACGCCTGGGAGTGCTGCTGGAGCTCGAAGGCAAGCACGATGTATCTCATCCAGCGTCTCCCCAAAGGTTGTCTCAGCGAGACCTGTTCTTCGAATGCGCAGCAAAAGAGCTGCCACGACAAGCTTAGACATCAGTGGAAGGCTGCGAAGATGTTGTTGAATGGGATTGGTGGTTGCCTCGTTGATGGCCTTCTTGATTGTTGCAATAGTAACACGACCTGAACCCTTGGGTTGTGCTTGAGTGTCCCGTTTGCTTGGAGTGGTGGGATCGCTAGGAGCATCGGCCTCAGCAAGCTCGACAGCTCTGCGGCAGATGTCAAGGGCTCTTCGAGCGTCACCACTGACTGCGGCTACCTTTCGACTAGCGAATTGTATGGCGTCCGGATCTACGATGTTCCCAGGGACTCCTTCTAATCGTGACTGAATGATCTTCATCAGTTGTTCGTGATTGTAACCAGGGAATGTGATACGTGTTAGACCTGTGGGATTTAGTCAATATCACCGCGATATGCATGATTGAGAAAATACCTAATCGACTGCTGATCTTATTGCTGAGAGTTCTCTCGGGAAGATCCATGGTGTTTGCAACTGCGAGCACAATAAGGCGACTGTGCCGCAAAGTCGGCCAGTTAAAGAAGTTGTACATAACGGCCTGGTTCTTGGTGACAAGCTGGTCAAGCTCATCCATGAGTACAACACAAGGAATACGGCGAGGGCTGGGATTGCTGAATTCTCTCTCCAAAAGATCAAGAGCCTGTGCTGGACTAGCTCTCTCTCCTTTGAGGGCTTCCCAAAGGAGAGTATACGATTGGTGAGGATCCGTGATCTTCATGCCATTGATTTCGACGAATATGAAATCGTCGAGTTCATCAGAACCTACAGCTTCCTCGAGCCTCGAGACGACTTCGCGCACCGTCGCTGTCTTTCCTGTTCCAGGTGTCCCTGAAATGTAAATACAGTTACCGGTACCATCCGAGATAGCTGCTTCAAGATGAGAGTAAACCAAGGAGAATTCTCCTTCTCGGCAGGGAAGACTGGTTGGGACTGAAGAGACATGCAAACGGGACCGTGCTATCTGAAAGGGTGAAGATTCAACTTGACTAGGCGATAGTTTGCGTGTGGCCAAGGGTGTAAACTCAAGTCTCTTGCTTGCACTCCTGTAGAGTTTAGTAACTGACGCCATGGCGGAGTAGCCTTATATCACTGACCTTTTGACACGAGAGCCTGGCGTGGCTTGGCTCCTCCGTGATGTTGGTGTACTAGCTACCGAACCTCGTCCTGTTTTGGTTGGGGTCTGTGGAACTTGAGGTGGATGATAAGTATCATCAGCAGGTGATGGGCTCCGAGCCTTGCGTCGACGGCGTGTGGCTTTTGTACCAGTCTTGACCCTATCCATTAAAGCAAACAAATCATGCTCGCCGCTATATATTTCCTCCCATATGAATTCATCGGTGTATGTAGCAGTGCGGGTATTGCATCCCCTTCGACAGACAAAGACCTTGCCGAAGTCTGGATCATTTCGGGGAACTCTACCCTGAGGGTACTTCGTAAGGAAAACATCTTGGGACATGATCTTAGCTTTGCCGTTGATGGACGCCAGGGGGTTGATATCCCATGATGGAGAGATATAGAGTTCATTCTAGAAGCATTCTTAATTAGGATAGTTAAACGGCCTCGAGGAAATTCAAAGCTGACCGGATAGTAATCAGTTCTTTTCTTGTCTCTGTTTCGAATCTCCTTTTCGCTCGAAAACCACATGAAGTTGGCTGCTTTCTCTCCCTCTCCATCGTCTTCAACAAATTCGCAGATCAAGGCGATCCACGCTTCATTAGAGCCATCGGCCTTGAGCATGACAGTGTCTCCAATTCTGCACTCGAATTGGCCGATCCTCGCACCCACGATCCTGTCACCTGTCACTTTTCTTCGCTTTCTGTCGCTTTGTGTTCCATCGCTTCGTTCTGTCGTCGGAGTAGAGTTATAAATCCATTCCCATGATGGCTCTTCGTCTGCAAGCTCATCTTCTGATATATCGTGGGGCATGTTGGGCAGTGGGCGTTTTGCCTTTTCTTCTGAAGCCATGGGTGCCATTATTTCGTCGTCTTTCGGTGCTAGATGCTGCCGCGGTGATTCACGCGTCATGGGAGACGCGACGAAGGTCAAGAACAAATAATCCGTTGCCAGGGGGTATGCATATACCG
>PVPY01000279.1:0-25398 GCA_002982035.1 Fusarium algeriense | reverse complement strand
AAAATAAATATAAAACTTATATTGTTTTTAATTTATTCTATTTATTTTATATACTTTTTTCCTTAATTTATAGTAATATTCCGTCACCTCCAGTCAGGATCCAGCTCTATCTAATGGACTCTACACCGTGTAAACAGCATATTATCCCACTTTAAACTGTTTCTAATAGAATCCAATTGCTCTACTTTCGCCTCATCACTGTTCTTTCGATTTTTGCGTTTGTTCAATTCGTCCAGATGTTCAATGTTGGCGACCAATCTTAACATCCCAAATTGAGGCATTCAGCTACTGATGCTTCTTTATTGGTGATACCTACTTTCCCATATTATTGTTCCGCCGTGTTTCTTCGGAGTAAGGCACACGCTCCCCAGGTCGACTTCATGAGTGGGCGGAATCAGCCCAACCAGGCTACGTCTTATCGTCAGTGCTTGTGAATAAGGCTTGGCTGGCCAACGAGATCTTGTGACCCCAGCTACGATGGCTTTCTCAATGAGCTCCTATTAGCATTTCATACTGTTAACCAACTTTCCTACAAGTGGCGGTTAGACAGAAATCGGTTTGTAGACTACGTGCTCTAAGGCATTCCAACCTGCGCCTCCACTGTTTGGCTTGGGCGTTTTCTTCGGCCTCAGACTCGACCTGAAGATGGGAGGCCTGACTGAAGTGTAAATCCATATGCAACTTACTGGACGCTGGTTCCTGTCTCACGCTCTGCGCCCTTGTTTCAATTGGGAAAGCCACCGGACAAATGAGTGGGTGTGCAATGTCTCTCATCAAGTAGGCCACTAATTCGGTCAACGAACTTGGGCTGAGCTGATGAAGACACGGAGAAATTCGCGGTGAGAGCTGCACATTCACCACGCAGCCATTGGGTACTAGAACGAGGCTCGGGCAGCCTACTCACATCAGACAAGTTTCTGTTAACTTCACTAGCCTGAAAATTTAAATACAATGCCTAAGACAAGTAATCTCTGACCTTTGCACACTTCATCCACTAACTACAAGTCCACAACAATGTCGAAATTATCGAATGCATGCAGTTCTACCTGTAAAAACTTTCCAAAAGAAATCCCCTCTTATGGCGATATTGGGGGAATTGGCGTAAGTTTAATTCTACTTCAGACAATGTCATTCATTTTTGAGAATCATTTACAGAGCTAACATCAAGGAGGTCACTCTAGCCTTCGTACTTACGGCCTGGATGGTCGTGCTCGTTCTCATCGGATACTATCTCAAAGTCTTTGACCCCAAACTGGACCCTTTTCGAGAGGAGGGTACACAGAAGTTATCTCAGTATCCAAATTCTGTCGATTATTTGGTTAATGAGCTACTTCGAAAGACCCGTGGTCTCGGAAACGCCTTGAGTCTCATTTCATCCAGGTCTCTGAGGCTGGGGGCTGTATTAAACGATGTAGGTCCAGGGTGTTCACAGGTTTCTTACATAGGTATATGCTGATGTATGCCACAGTGCATCCTTATGTTTGCCGATCTTCAAATCTTTACGGCACTCTCGATCCTCATTAGCGCATATGCATCCATGGGTTGTGATGTAGTTGCTTACCACTGGCAATACATGATCTATCTTGCATGGTTGGCTTCCGTCACTCATCTCGCAAGCCTCTCATTCCTCCGCAACCATCTTGCCAACCATATCCCGAAATGCATCTGGCGCCTTTCAGCCATGTCAGTTATCCAGATTATGTTATCGGTAGCGGTCGGGTTAGCGACAACATTTGACGGGGAACCTTGGCTCAACTCAAAGGGCGGTCGCCCTGCTATCTGCTACTTCAAAGAAGGTTCAGACATGGACTCTGTCGGCTTTCAGTCGGCTATCAAGATGATCATTCTTCTTATTTGGGGGTTCCTGATCCGCATTGCTAAGATGTTTGAAAGATTCGAGGGAGGACTGCGCGAACTTGCTTCTCGGACACATAAAAAGTCAAGGATCCTGCGATACGGTACTGGCGGTGACACTCCGACACAAGGATGGGATCCGAGTGCCAACAAAAATGTGATTGAGCCCTTCAAAATTGCCGTGCTCGTCGTACTGAGCATTCAGCTTGACCTACTTACCTCGTTTCTTGCTGAGGTATCCCGCCTCTTCTTTCTATACAACAAGACAATTCTGATACGATTCTATAGGTGTACTGGTTACTCTTTACTATCACCTGGATTACAATCAAACTATTCAAGTTTCGAATTCCAGGCAACGAAGACGATAGTAGATGGACATTCGGCCAGATTCTTCCTCTTATATTTCTTGTTGCGCCCGTTGTGATAGCCGTCGAGGCTTTCTATATGCCACCAAAGAGCCATGCGCTACCGGTGACGTTCACGGATGATCTACGAATAGAGAACTATAGCAATAACCAACATGGCGTCGCTGACCTTGGCCATGTCGACACTCTAACCTATCGAGGTGTTTTCTTTTTGGCAGCCTTGTCGTATATCGAGGTCGGGGTTTACTTCGTCATTGATCAATCAGAAACAGAAGGACTTGTTGTGCCTATCATACAGATATCGTTCTCGGTATTCCTGCTCCAGCCCATGCTCCAAATTTTTTGGGTCGTCTGCGACCTTTGGCTATCCAGAAAGAGCTGGAGCGCGGCGTTGAATTTCGCGATCTACGATACTTTATTTCTTGGACTGTCTGCGATTTCTCTCTCTGAAAACTTTATACCATCAACTACTGCTAGGAATGGCGCAAGCTTACAGGCTTCGGCGATAGCTGGGAAAACCCAGAACATGTTGCTCATGCCTTTTACCTTGATGTTGTTTTTTTTCAATTACCTATTCTTGGTCAAGTTCTTTGAGTGTGTGTCAAATCTAAAGCTTACGAAATGGCGGCTCATTGTTCTGTTGCTTCTTCCATGTTGTATTCTCGTGTCTGTTTCTGGGGTATCGGGCCTCAGTTTTATACTAGGGAGCCAGCCTGTTTCTCTATTTGAGCCGTATATACTAGTGTACACCACGGCTTTGATGTTCTTCCAGCTCTTCATTTACGGATTGGAAATTTGGATTGAGAAGCAGAATCTACATGGTTGGGCAACTTGGTGCTTCAGATTCGTTCTACTACTCTGTGTAACTCCCACTTGCTTACTTCTGAGTCTTTTACTTTCACCTGTCTCTATTTTGTGGTGGACAGGCGCCTTGGTGTTATCTTGTCAACTGTGGGCTTTTATAGGTGCATGTTTCTATTGGTGGAAAGATTCGTTTGACACAGGCTTGGTTAGAACAAGTGCTATATTGGCGGAATCTTAGGTGGACGAATATCGGCGTTCCGCTCTCACATTCCGCCCCCGCATATCCGCCCCATCAAGCCTGACTCAACTCTCCTCAACTCACTCACCACTCATACCTTTATTACTCACATACGGGAACAAGCATCTCAAGATGGGCACGATCTCGATAAGAAAGTTCATCCGCTGGCTCCCAGACGAACCCTCAGAGCCAACATCAACCATAGTCGTAACCTCACCCCGCCTCAAACGCTTCGTCGATCTACGCATTCTCCTCCCCGATAACGACCCATCATGGTCCGGCCAAGATGGTACTCCCCCTTCAAACCCTCTTCCTAACTCACTCACAACTAACATACTCAGAACCCCTTCCTCTATCACGTCTGGACTGGGCCATAGCCGGCACAACAGTATCTACCAAAATCCCCGACCCAGAAGGAAACCTGACGTCTCACTCAACATTCCACCAATGGATATCATCACGAACTCTTGACTCCGACTCAGGCTTCATGTATCCTCAGCCGGACTCTCTAACCCTCGAGAAAGGAAGTATGGTCAATCCCGAAACTGGAATCGACACACCGTATGAAGAGCTCTGGCACGATGCTACTCCAACTGCTGTCCCAGGCGAACCAGCTGTTAGAGCGCTTGTTCTTCAAACAGAAGATGAGAAGAACGGAGTGAGGGGTTCGGTGGTGAGGTTGGGATGTTATGCGCAGGGGCTTATTAGAGTTGGGGAGGATATTTCACTCGAGAGATGGGAGTGGAAGGAGGGTTGGAAGAGGACTGTTAGAATGGGAGATGCGGCATTACCTATTGAGAAGATTCTGGGTGAGGAGGCGTTGGAAGAGGGGGATACGGTTGATGTTGGGAGAGAGTGGAAGGTTATTGAGGCGAGTGGGAAAGCCTAACGATGTGAGAAGACTTAAGACCTTGAATTAACGTTGGGGGGCAGAAATAAACTAATCAAAACAGCTGATAAATTTATTCTAAACTTTCCTAAGTATTTTTGTCACTTAGGATCAAGGCCTAAAGCTTTCTACCATTCCCCGAAAAGATGGATCAAAGTTGTGATAACATCTCACACGATCTAAAGCAGTGAACTCAATTACACTCATGTGAGAGCATCAATCATGAACGCAAACTCTCTCGGTTCTTTCGGCCGAGTCTGAAATGTATTCTGTCTACACATCCGTGTAGCGGTACCTAATAAGTCTTGAACTCTCACACTAATCACTACAGCTATGCCCTCTCGCATACCGCTGCATCCAATCCATTTAGGTCCTCCTCTGGTAGCTTTTGTCTTCCCTATTCACCGTCTTTCCGTCATCTAGAAGGATCCCCCAAATCTAGTCAATCCACCGCTGAGCATCACAAAGAAACCCGTTGTAAATCTTGATCCTCCTCTACTCTGTTCCTTACAACTAAACCCGCTCCGGGGACACCCTCGTCCCAGCATGCTTCTTATAAACATCAAAACAACATGCGTAGCAAGCCCTACGACATGAAAGCAAAACGCCCGCCCATGGTTTAAACAGTTGTGTTCGTAATCGGTCAAAATCCTCAGGAACTAAAGGCTGTAACACAAGCGCACTCGGGTAATGAAAGCGCAAACGATATCGTAACGTGAATCTTAGACAGCCCAGCTGCCTCGCCGTTCTCGGACACCCCATCCAACAGGGTCCATACTGTCGAGGTTAGGGTGCTGTCTAGCCCACTCCTTGATATATGAGTGGAGAGCATGCCATCGAGGGCATCTCTGATCGCGAGGCTTATCGGCCTCAGATTCGACGAGGTGGCCTTGAGCGAGCTGCTTCTCATCATCTCGCTCAAGTTCCTCAATACTCATTGAGCTAATCCGTGAAAGCTCGCCATCAAAAGCACGAGCCATGGCAGGATAACCTAATGATAGATAATTGTATACTTGAGTGACGAAGCTATCATCAAACTCTTGATCAATCTTATCTTCGAGCTCTGCATGGGCCTTTTCCTTCTGCAGTCGCTCATCAATACCATGCAGCATGTGGAGTCCCTTGGGGGGACCGGCCCGTGTCCGGTGCTCCGCTGCTCCGTTGGCCTGACCATTGGCTGCTCCGATCATGACAGGCTCGTCTGTGTATGGTGGAGAGCTGATTTTTGAAGCGTCACCGGGAGTGGCCACCGGTCTGGGCGTGGCCAGCATTGGTGGGGCATGCAGGTCTGCTGGCACTAGATAGGCATCATTCGAGTCTGATCTGAAGCAATAGCCTCTCCAGAGACCATTCTGACCCGAAAGATCCCGGAACTTCTCTTCGGCATGGCGTTCTGCGAATGGATGATCAGGCTCGAGCTTCGTCTGCTTGGGAGACGGACACCTCCGGAAGACGAGATCTTTGCCGAGCATGGGCGGTGTGACACCCAGACGCTTCTTCTGGAAAGAGGGAGCAGGCGATCCACGTCCGAATGGTCGGTATCCGAAGGGTCGGGCGAGGTTGCGCGTGGCAGCAAAACCGCCGGTGTCTGGGGGTATTTGAGAAGCTTTGGCGTACGGGACATCTGCAGATCCAACGGCCGGGGCCGACGGGATAAAGGGCATCGTAGATTCGCCAATGTGTCGGGATGCTGCAGGTGCCGGGGACGATGCTTTGCTGCGTTGCTCGGCTGTCAAATAAGATTCTGTGTCAAGCAACGGCATATGCGTCTCGCCAATGGGACCACTGACACCAATCGATGACCGCTTGCTACTGCTGTCATGGGGTGTATTGGACGTGGTCCACATCGGATCCGGAGGAGCTTCCAAGTCCATCGCATCGAGGTCTGCCGTATCGGTTCGCATCATGACATCCTCGTCCTTCTTAACCGCCGGTGCTTCCAGTGTAGGCTCTTCAACAAGGGTATCCATCTCTCCAGGCTTCTCGTCAATCGCCATAGCATCCTCATCTTTCTGCTGCTGTTCCTGCTCCTGCTTGGCCTCGACATGCTCTTGCATATGCTTATGCCACCAACCGAGATTGCTATCGGACGATTGCCGCCGCACATTGTGATGGTGTTTGACGAGATGGCCATGGTGATCATGCACGGGAGAAGTGCTCTCGGGAGATTGATCGCTTCCTGAACTCTCACGGAAGTAAAAATGGTCGACATTGCCTTCACGAACGTGGCTGTTGGGGAAAGCAGCCAGAGCAGCCTCCTGCATCTGGCGCTCCGCCTCCTTCGCAGCAATCTCTAGCAAAAACGAAACGACATTTTCATCCTCAGATTCACGACGTCTCGGTCCATTGGAGGGAGATTCGTGGGCATCGTCTCGCCGTCTTCCGCGGTGTTTTGTGGCGGTGTAAATGTTCTTTGTGTATGGTGTAATGTCGGTCTTGTCGGTAGGTTTGGTTGCAGGACCTGCATCTCCAACTCTGCGGCTTCTACGGGAAGATTCAATCAGCTGAGGAGCAAATCGTCGCTTTGGTCGCTGTTGGTGCTTCTGTTGGAGCTCATTCAAGCCAGGGGATGGAGAACGAGGCGAGGGCTCGGGTGTAGGTTCGGGATTAGGTCTCATTGTGCGAGGCGTCTTTTTCTCATCTGTCCTGTTGCTTGATCGACTCGTTGAAAATGTGGTCTCAATGGGCTCTGGAACAAACCGTCGCCGAGGTTTGTCTGTCGTGGCCATGATGAGGGGAGGGAAAGAAAAACCAGGGTTCGGGAAAAGATGACTCGTGCGGGCTTGACTGGGTTGATGCTCGTTCGTACTTGGCCTACGTTGCGCTCGCGGTGCCTGTGCCTGTCCTGTGCGTACGTGCTTGCGATGGAGGGGCAGGGGGGGACAAAAACAAGTGAGTAATAGTAGTATTCGCCTTAGGTAAGGGCAATGAATGAATGGAGCGCAATTGGGGTAGACCACAAGATATTTCGAGGAAGGGGAGTAAAATGATTAGTGGGGAAAAAAAAAAAGAAAAAAAAAAAGAAGAAAAGTAGAAGGATGATTAAAAATGTGAAGGTGGTTTGCTAAGGTCTTGCTTGGTTCAACTAGTGACGATAGTCAACTTTGCTCTGGGAAGAGAAAGCAGTTGGAATAAAGGACTCCGACTGCGCGGGCGACCTTGGTTTTAGCAACGACAGAAGGCAGAGCAAAAGAGCGGGCGGGGCGAGGCGACACGATAGATGCACCTCACCTCACCGTGC
The DNA here is from genome assembly GCA_002982035.1 of Fusarium algeriense. Taxonomy (NCBI): domain Eukaryota; kingdom Fungi; phylum Ascomycota; class Sordariomycetes; order Hypocreales; family Nectriaceae; genus Fusarium; species Fusarium algeriense. The sequence continues at coordinate 18,007 of PVPY01000279.1, read as the reverse complement.
AGACCAAGGTACCAGGATAGACTGTTTTCGGTAGTAGAGGTACATCCATGGATGGAATTGTCTTTGATCCATCTCTCGCTTCTGGTAGAGAGCGGGAAATGGCTGGCGTCCGACGCCGGCGGTCACAAGTTCACATTTCAGTCAAATCAACGGGCAACGAATCCTTGTCAATGGATGGAGTGTCATGTCCATGTCCGGTCAAGTAGTCTCACTCTATTCTCGCATTGGAAGTGCCGCCACAAACTATCGAGCAAGTCCACGTCCAAGGTCCAAGGCCCAAGCCTCGTTATCAATTGTCCAGCTGCCCTTCACGGCCTCATAATCATCGTATGCCTAAAGATTATTATAGAAGACCAACTAAAAGAATCACCAAATTGCTTATCTGTCTTTGACTGAGTTTCGTGTTTTTGACATCTCATCCCACATGCCACCTTGAATGACACGACGCAGCGGACACCAGTTCCCGAGGCAAAAGACCCCTGGAACACAAGAAGAAGGGTCTGCCAGCCCAGCTAACGTTAGCCAATTCAGCGGGCACCACCTACTGATAACTCACGACCCAGGCGCCTGTCATACCCTGAAAATCAAAAATGGAACGCCCGGGCATGTCCAGTAAAGTCCCCTCAGATCTTGAAGTGGGTGGCAACGATGAATATCATGGTCCCATCCGTACAATTCAGGGGCCGCGTCAAGCGCAGGTCGTATCTGGGCACTGCATTTGCCTTTGTTGTTCACACACTGGGCGCTCAGTTCTCAAATGTAAGGCTCACGATTGTCAAGTAGTGTTTCTGCATTCTACCCCAGCATCAAAAGCGGTTTCCCCGTGGGAACCATGTCTCGTTGATTCTGTCAACCCAAGCCTAGACCAGTTCTTGGTGGGGGTGTCTTGGAGTCCGTCAAAACCATGGTGGGGTTCCGTTAACATGGGACATCAAGAGTAGATTGACAGTGTGAGAGTCGCAAGAGTCAGAATATTACTGTGTTGAGATGATCCTTTCAACCCACGATAGTCCTGACATCTCCATCTGACTCAGAATATACAGTACTTTACTCTTGAGCTCACACAGGCTGTCTACCCTACTTAATGCCCTTTGACTCATTAATGTACTCAGATTTATTGTAATGTCAGCTCCCCACGTCCAACAATTCCAATCACAAGAACGTGCAAGTAATCGTCCCTCATGTGGTTATCATCGACCAGGCCTCTATGATCTCATCCCAAGACCAACCCGCGCAATAAAATACCGTACATAACAAGCCAAGACTTCGAATACAGGCTTGCCACCCGCCGTCCGCGTCCGCCCGGGCCCCGAAGCCGCAGAGCCCCGGTAAGAAAACCAGGCCTGAGAACAAACAGAATGCACATCGACCCGCTGCTAGGGATTGGCGTTCCTGCAGTTCCGCCCTCACCGACTATTTCATCTCCATCTGAACCGATCCAACTCTGAAACTACTATCAAAAGTCTAGACAATTAGATCAGGACGAAAATGAAACTAGACATGCATAAAACTTCAAAAGAGGTGTAAACAAGGTCCTAGCTAAAAAGCCCGTAAACTGGTGGCTATTGTGGCGAGCTGTCCAAGAATAGAATTCTCATGACTTTTTTCTCTTTTCTTTTCTCAAAGACAAGACCGTATTTCTTGTTGTTACGCTGTAACCCTCCATCGTCAGGTCCGTTATCTCACAGGCGTCACACCCTCTTGGGCCTCGCTAAGCCAGAGCCTCAAAGGCGCCCCCTTTCTCTGCTGTGAGATCTGATGTTGGTTGCAGGTGCAGCCCTAGATGCGTCTTACTGTTGAGGTTCTGTGTTACACGACAGCCACGCCATTATTTCGTTGAGGATGAACTGGAATTTAGTCTCAGAAAGCTCCGACGATTAAGTCTTTATAAGTGAGTCAGTGTAATTAGCATGGCAGTAAACCTAGCTTGTTATGATTCTTCAGCTGAAATTGAAGCTATCGTGAAAGTTAAGTAGAGCGTCTACTTCGTAAACTCAACCCCCACCCCGCGCGACACTTCCATTACAGAGTTATCTCATGCGGGCACGCAGCACACACTTTCAATGCCGTCACATCCAAAGGCAGCCACTCATCCTTCTCAGCTTGACAACCCTCCATCACAATACGGTACCGTAGCGCTCTCTAGTTCAATTTCTCCAGCGGCTTCAAAAAGCGATAACTTGAGAGACAACATCTGAACAAAGCAGCCACAACGAGCCGTTGCATGCAAACTGTGCACCCACTCACTCACTCTCCACTGCAAATGCAATGCAAACAAAGCTTCATGTTTGTTCCCATCACCGACCGCTCAGGTAAAGTCCCCGTTGATCCCCCGCACTCACCGCATCCGCCCGCCCTGGTTCAATGCTTGTTTTCCGGAAGCCCTGCCGTGAGCTAAAAGCACACGAGACCCTCTAATTATCATGGATTCAAACCTCCGCCATTTCATATCACAAAGTCTCACGAAATCCCCCAGCCCTTGGAGTTTTGCATTGACCCATCTGAGGCCACGCTCTCCTGATGTGGTTGAGTTAAAATTATCCCGGTCTGTCGAATCAATTGCGGCTCTTTTATCCCGTGCCCCTTGACCTCAGGTGATATCCGCATGTCGTTCCAGCTTGTATTTATCCAATTACACGTGGGCTATTTTCCATGCGATTCACTTTTGGCAATTCGGTAGAATTGAGTTTTCGGTCAATATGAAAGAAAAATAACATGACTAGTTTTCTAAAGATCTCGATGACTTACATGGATCTCTCTGTCTTGTGATGCTACTTTATGCACACCGCTCGTAGACTGGAACTTGGTTCTCTTTGTTCTGCTTCAATGCTGTATTCTTGCACAGTTGGTTGCTTCGTCTCCCCTTCAACGAAGGAATCAATACGCCTCTTTGTGACATCTCAAATCATGGCAACGATCCTTGGCCTGTGTTATGTATCACATGGAGGTCGTGGTACCCCAACCAGCATCGTAATGTCTCACATCCCCATCATTTACATTCCGAAGTCGGCATAGTTATCACATTACGGAGAGAACTTCCAGCTGAGATCGCCTCTAAGAGATAACTACCCCAGCATCTTGAGATCAACTCCACCCGCCATGTGTTTCCAAGATTGAAGTTCGCCCCTCAGATTCCATATACGCCCAGAACCTTAGCCCTGGAAGTTAGCCTTTGTGCAAACAAAGCCCATTGCTTTCTGGAATGCGGTTCTACCATCTAGCCAACCGGCTGTGTCAAAAGCGCTGATCTTCAATCGCGGATCATGAAGGGTCGGTTGCACATTTGGATGCATCACGTCAGTTGTTTCCCCCGAGTCGTGCTTCGAGATCTACAAGTCGTGTTTCACGTGCGCGACTCATCGAGTTGATATGTATCGATTGGCACTTGATCTTTGCGGAGAAGAGGAGAATGGCTGTTTCAAAGGGTTTTATCACTACGTCAAGCTTGTAACTTTATTCCAACGAGTCGCTGTACCTTTGAGGTTGTCACTTGAGGGGAGAGTCATTGTGTAACGTTGGTGGAATATTCCAACTGCAGTCTTCCATATCACCGTGAAAGCGCCCGTTCTTGAGCTGATGATCAGTCGAATTGGACTTCCTTCCCTCCGAACTCTTCTCGTATTAAGAGTCAATATCGGCGATCTGCAAATATGGTCTGTCGATCCAAGTAGAGGCCCTTATGAATCCATTATCTTATCAATTGACGTCGATCTTAACTCTCTTGTTGGAGGAGTCATGATTTTCAACACATAGGCGGTTCCTCGTTGTGTAGGTCTATAGGGTAGCCCAAACTGCGTCGCCTTCAACAGTTTAAGAAAGTGATGGCATGATTGCACGACAAAGGACTGTCTTCTTGAAAAAAAAAATTCGAATATGGGGTATAACTGATCATGTCTCCAGAACTCAATCATACCGCAAATCGTTGTTAATTAGTGAACGCTGATGTTGGAAAGCACTTGAAACCGAACGATCGAACATTACAACGGTAGCATAAAGATGAAGACCAGAAACATTTTCGTATGTAAACATAGGAACAGCAAACAATCGTCCTAGTCAGTAGGGAGCTTTCGAAATCTGGCACTCCAATGTCTAATGCGTGACCCAGATGGTTTGACATAGAAGCACCTTGCGAGCTCAGTTGACGTCTTTATATCATCGAAGAGCCCATATATAATACTTCGAATGAGACTAACCACTTATGGGTAATGGGTTGCAATTTCCTTGCAATGGTGTGCTGACCCATGAAGTCGTATTGAGATTTCGAAGTCTACATCAATGTTGTTTGTCATTCAATCTTGGTATCAAGTGACTTTTGGATTCCTGAATCCAGCAAACAGTCAAATATATATCTTCCGATAGATACTTGGTCTTTTGTCAGAAAGACCAAGTAACTAAACGCGCACATATAAGAAACAGTTGCACTATCAGATTTGCGAAAATGCCATCTTCAACTCAAGTCAAGGATCATTCATCTGCCGAACCCCGCTCCCCGGACTCCTCGGGTCCCTCGGAAACGGTAGATGAGGACATCGCTGATTATCAAGCCAAATCTGAGGAAATATTATCAGATTAGATGATGTGAATCTAAGTTAACCGATAGGTATTGATCAGAGCCAAACATTATGGTAAGGGAGCTGAATGCATGGCATTAAACACCATGACTTTCTCAGATACCTCCTCTCTTAACGTTACTCACTTTAACATTTGTAAAAGAGCTGATTAATTCCCAGAATAATTAATAATCTCATATCAAAAGTTCCTGCACCGGGTCGTCATAAATATCACCCAATCCCCCAGAAATCTCAGCCAGGTCGTCATCTCACGCCCTCAACTCCACGATCGGGTCATCATCTTAGCAAAAACAGCATCCCCTCGGGCGTCATACCGGCATTTATTAAGCATTTTTGGCTCCCCAATGCTTTTGTCAGCTTTGGCATGCCGCTATACCAAACGAGGCAATTTTTTGCGCACTCGATCCACTCGCCAAGCAGGGTCAATGACGGGACAAGCGAGATTTCGAGATGGACTACAAAGCGTGATGGGTATCCTCTTCTTTCTTTTCTGTATTATAGGCTCGTGTTCGATTAGACCGTTGAATAGTACTTTTTTATCTTTTCTTATCTCTTTTAATTGATGTGCGTATCATGAGCCGACCTGATGAGGAGAATCTCGGCGTTCAAGCCGGACGGAGCAGGGAATCGTCTATGGATGTTGAGAAGCTTGGTCGTCAACGGCCTGAAGTGTTTAAGTCAGTATGGGCCGAACTAGGATTCGGTTTCTCTGTATTCTGCTCCATGTTACTGGCTGTAAGTTCTATACGTTCCTGTTACTATTATCTTATATCATATCACTCTACACTACAGACACTGACATCATCAGGAATTCTTCGTCAGTGGCTTCCATGTTATCCTTCCTCCATTGGCCGAAGAACTCAATATCCCAGCTGCATCACAAACATGGCCATCAAGTGTTTTCTCCCTCATCACAGGAGCCATGCTTCTACCTATGGGTCGTCTGAGCGATATGTATGGCGGATACATCGTCTTTAATGGTGGTCTCTTGTGGTTCTTGCTCTGGGCTCTTATTGCAGGCTTCAGCAAGAACTACATGATGCTTATCTTTTGTCGAGCTTTACAAGGCTTTGGCCCTGCTGCATATCTTCCTGGTGGTGTTATGCTGATGGGCAAGTTCTATCGTCCAGGACCTCGAAAGAATCTCATCTTCGCTCTGTACGGAGCTTTCGCACCATTAGGCTTCTTCTTCGGTATCTTTGTTGCAGGCTTGACTGCCGAGTTCCTCAACTGGCGCTGGTACTTTTGGATCGGCACCATCGTCTTTGCAGTGGTCTCGACAGTTTCACTCCTTACCGTCCCCTTCGACTACCGAGACAGAAAGGTCGATATCCCTATGGACTGGTGGGGAGTTGGAACTATCGTACCCGGCCTCCTCCTCGTTGTCTACTCCCTAACAGATAGTTCCCATGCTCCCAACGGTTGGGCTACTCCCTATATCATCGTGACATTGATCCTCGGCGTCCTGTTCCTCGTTGCCGCCTGGTATGTCGAAACGCACAAAGCTCGTGTTCCTTTCCTACCAGCCGACCTCTTTGCGCCAAAGGGTATGAATCGCTTGCTGGCTGTCCTCTTCATGGCCTTTGGTACCTTTGGATTATTCCTCTTCTACTCGAGCTTCTACATAGAGTTGGTGCTACACAGATCACCACTTACCACTGCTGTTTGGTACATCCCACTGTGCGTTGGCGGTCTGCTCATCGGCACTGTTGGAGGGTTCACATTGCACTTCCTGCCAGGACGAATTTTACTCTTCATCTCGTCAACGGCCAATGCGATTACCATGTTGCTGTTCGCCCTGATGCCCGAGAATCCGAATTACTGGGCCTGGGTTTTCCCAGCAATGGTCTGCTGTACTATTGGCATCGATATTACATTTACAGTCAGCAATATCTTCCTTACAACGAACATGCCAAGTCATCGACAAGGACTTGCGGGAGCTTTGATCAATAGTGTTCTTTTCTTGGGAATCAGCTTTTTCCTAGGTATTGCCGACATTGCAGTTGCAAAAACCGCAAATCTAGGACTTCGAAAGAGCTACAAGGTGGCATTTTGGATGGCCTTCGGCGTGGCAACGATACCGTTGCTTTTTATCCCGTTCATTAGGATTGGGTCCGCTAAGAGCGAACTTACTATGGACGAGAGACAGAGATTAGAGAACCCGCGTTTGTCTATGGGAGAGTCTGAAGCAGAGCGAGAGGCGGAGACAAATCCACAACCACAGCCACAGGAGCCGAAGACTTGATATGAATGGTAGCCCAGTAAATAAAGGGCAAGAAAATGGAAAATTAGAGTCAGGATAACATATACCCGTTGATTGTACTTAATAGAGAAACAGCATTGCATATGTCATGCTTCTAAAACCACCACTCACAGTATTATCTTGATAGCAGCCATGGCACTATGTTACACCTACGTGAAAATGACTGTCTCGCAAACGTAGACTATCTAGAGTTCTTTAAGCTTCTTGCGCGATACAATTGGCTTCCGCTTTCGTCGTCCTTGGAGAGCCAAAAGACTTAAGACCTTGAGTTATAGTGACTAAAATTAATTGACCAAAGAGCATTCTAAGCTTATGTTAAACTTGGCTGAGTATTGTTATCGTTTAGGATCGAGGTCCTAAATTTAGGCCATAGCTTTTGAAGCTGACTTCCGTGCCTTTCAGCCGTCACTCACCAATGAAGGCCGGAACCACGGCTGTTGAGCAAGCCATGCATTGGCGTAATTTAACAGTTCTGTTGATATGCGGTTGAATAAGATCTCCTCAGTCTATAACAAAAAGATTAGATCTAGATACGGTCAAACTCGAATCAAACGTCGGTTACCCCACCGGAGATTTCTCCTTTCAATGATATCTGGTCAAATCTATCACACAATAACGACATAGCTCATTGAGTCTTGGTCACTGATTGCGCATCTGCCCAGTCACTCTTGAATCATCAAAACGACAACATGAGTCAAGATAATAGTAAAAAAGCTCTCCTAATAATACAGCCACAACGGCCACTGTTTCAGGACATCCATAACAAAAACATGACCCAGCAACCCGGGTTTTGAACAAGAAGCCGATTGGAACGGTAACATCACGATGTAACTCGACCGTCCGGAACATGGCGGCTCTTTTACGCAGAGTTGAGTTGTTTCTTGATTTCAGACTCTACCATTTTAGAGCTGCAACATTGATGCAAAGGACCACATGCCCCTGCATGAAATGATGAGATGGCAACGTATTCCCTGGCTGCCACCTGTTAAGTGACCGGGATCCAACGTGGTGCGCCAGGGTTGCAGGCGCCACATTATGGTTTTCTGCAACAGTGGCTGGCAAGATAATGAAACCGGCAGTGGGTTGCAAGTAGCGGCTTTACGGATATGAGAACGTTGGCAAGAGTCTGTGTCGTTGAGGCTTGACCGTTGCGAACTGATGAAGGCGTTTTGTTGTTGAAACCACGATAATCCTGGTTAAAACGGCCCCAGAGCTTTGGTGCGCCCATTAAAACCCCTGTCGATGATCGAGATTGAGAGGTCGCCCAGATATCAAAATTCTTGATATGCTGCGTTTAGGCCAAGACATTGCTTACCACTTGTTGAGCTATTGCTATAAGCGGTACGGCACGGAGCGAGTTCAAAGACTGACATGAAATCGTCATCATGGTCGAATCTTGATGCGGACACCGTTAGTTTTCACCGCGACATTGCTTCAGCCAAGCCATCTGCGGCTTCTTTATAGTCAAAGCGGAGTATCCAGGGACTGGGCACTAAATGCGTATTGAGCCTATGGAAAACCACAAAAACCACGAGCAACAGGGACTAGAAACTTGGCCGCAAATGGATTCACCGGTAGAGTTGGCGTTGAAATCTTGTGCCGCTTCCGGGGAACCAACATGACGAAAGATGGTGGGGGGGTATCAATGCCAGCGTTGGATTCGACAGTTATCTACGGCACTATCTAAAGCCACAGTGAGAAGTTGGTATCTTTGATGATGGCTATTGGAAGATTATTTGTTGATTTGTTTATCATGGAGGGTTGAGAAATCTGGGGGATAAGCTGAGGCCCGCATGCGAAACGAGGTAAAACACGCAGAAGAAAAGTCTTCTTTTTTGTTTCTTTTTTCGGTATTAGATCATTGGTCGACGGGGAAAAAAGCAGGATCAATCTTGTGGAGACGGGCGCTGCTAGTTTCCGATGGCTGGTCGAGTTACATCCATCGAAGGAGAAGAGAAAAGAGACCCATAGCATCGCGATCTTGTCATTTCTTACAGTCTTCAAGATCTTTTGGTGAAGGATGAAGTGAAGTACCAATGCAGTTCGTGACGACCTTATTGAAGCTATTAAGGGAGGTGCAATATCAGCTGAGCCTTATAGCAGATCTAAGCATGCATTGGCTTATCAAACTATCCCTTTAGGATTAATCAAGTTAGACTTGTTCCATGGGAGAGTTTAGTGTAGATTGAAGAGTGTGGCATCCCATGCCGTTTTCATCTCTGTCCTTTCAAAGGAAAGCTTCAACTCTGTTTTACCTTTTAGGTTTAAGATTATTTACTTGCGGGTTTTCACATAAACACCATTCGCTTTGCGCGATTCAATCAACGTCTCATCCATCAATTGACTTGACGGATCAAAGTCTTGGTATCGTCCCACTTAAGTCAAGTCAACGGGCAACCCAAGCATCTAATCCTTCACCAACTTCCAACTTTTTACAACTTTGCATCCTTCTTTTTCTTGCGCCGAGAGTTACGCAACACAACGCAGCACAGACTAATCTCTCTGCCAACATCAACCGCACCGCTCCTTGTACAACTCTGACCGACCCTTTATCTCGCTGTTTGCTTCTTGTACGCCTGGGACCTTGCGCCTTGCGTACTGTACTTGTCTGACCCGAGAGGTACATACACGACCGTGCACTGCACTTCAACGCTTATATCGATCGACTCTCTAAAGACTTGTCGTCGCACTGCGCCTGCAAATGCGCGCCGTCAGGTACGAGCCAATTCTCCTGACAGCCACGTTTTTCTCGTTCCCTGCCTGCATCGTCTCATTTTATCTCATATCTGTCTTCTTGTTTGTCTTGTCTTGAGTTGCGGGCCCTTCCGAGTGTACCTGGATCGTCCTGTCTCTCCATGCGACGTGACCCAGCATTGAAACACCAGGATACCTTTGTACTTGGCTTGTGCGTTGCGCTACGCTACCTATTCGATTCAATTAACTCGTCATCTTTGTCAGTGCAAGTCTGTGCTGCGCTGGCAATAGTTATACTCTCCAGCCATTTCGTTCTTGCTTATATCAAAGTCAACAATTGCCTTCCCACCTTGTTCCCGTTGCTACAAGGACCCCTGCCTTCAAATATCCGTTCGTCAAACTCTGAACAAAAGTCTCGCCGTTTTGGACCAGCCATTCTAACTTTACTTCTAGACATAATCGCGCTGTCGCGCCGTGTCGCTTTTCTTGATCCAATTCTCTTCTCGTCATTCAGCGCTTCAAGCCAGACCTTTGCGCTCGAGCTCTCGACCCTGGTCTGACACCGGCTTCCCACTATCATCAAGCTACTACCGAAACTGCGACACCTGCAGCCAGCTATCATCAAAGCACACCGACTTCCGCCCAGCATATCATGGGATGCTGACCCGTGACCTCTTATTACCACACTACAAGCTACAGTTTTGATAACAACCGTCAGTGCATTCGCTGTGCTGTACTTGGTACCGAACTTGGATAATCTTGTCCATTTATATCCATTTCCCTGCCTGGCACGACGATCTGGATGCTGGACGCATCCTTGCTTGATAAGAATTAACACAAAGGCAGCTTCCTCCCTGCCTTTTTCGGTTGGCGCAGGATCTCTCGACTTGTGCGCTCACCAATCAATCATCATGACTTCTTCAAAGCCTACAATACCTGACCGAGGCCAAGAGAACGACGACACCCTCAGCGAACCTGTTTTATCGTCTCCTCTTTCGACGCCTCAAACAACAAGTCCTGAACTGGTCTCATTTCAGTCGCTGGCCGACCAAACAACAACACCACTTAGCATAATGGACGACTCATGCTTTCTCGACATCGACAAGTTCATCTCGAATGGTCTCGAGTCAAGCAGTGTTAGTGCTGGTCTCGACGAACCCACGGCATCATCCAGCCAATCGCCTGCCATTACAGCGGGGTCGCCCGCTAGACCTTCGGACCCTAGCACTAAGAGCCAGCACAACGCAGATCCTCTTGGATGTACAGGGACAGATACAGATGGCGGCAACGCCGAACAGACACGTGCCGCTGATGACGGTAATGTTTCTGGTTCAATTGAGAAGGAATCAAAGTTACAACAAACTTCTAATCGGCAATCGTATCGGAGACCCCAAGAATACGACCAAACAAGGCCAGCAAAGGTCATCTCGCCAGCTGGAGCTGCATCAAATACGACAGGATTCGCTGCCCAAAATAGCAGCGCCCCATCAAATACCGGCGAGCCCAGCCTTGGTTTCAGGGGCCATCATTCCGATCAGCACGAGTATCGAATAGATAGTTCGAGCATAAATCAGCAATACGAGAATGCTCCAGCGTCAATAGGGCCTTTATCGGTGGAAGCGCCCCCTGCGTCAGGGATAGCCACAGCACACGCTCAGGCAAGCAGCCACTGTAGTGCTACTCAGAGCGCCACCCCGGCCATGTCAAGCACGGCCTCCACTAGCAACAATTCCGTTCCCCCTGGGCATCAAAGACACCACAACGGTCATTCCTCACACGACTCCCGCGACAGCGACTTTCCTCCCTCTCACACAACATCCCTTTCTTCTCGAATTGGCGGCATAAAACTCGATACGAGTTTTGTCAAGCCCACGCCAAGACCCATTGTTCGTACAGCGCCTGATTCACCTTGCCTCAATATCCAACATCCAACTCCCGATATCACCTCCCAGGCTCGATCTGGAGCATACGTCGGGAACATCGCACAACTCGAAGCGACTGCCGAACGATTGTCTATGACCAGTTCCATCGACGATGCGATTCGAGATTTACACACTGAATTAAAGCGATCCGATAGCAGACGTTCGTCCATTCTTGCTGCCAGCGTCAAAGCCTCAGGGTCCATCGACGATTACACAAGTAACCCCGGCTCCGCTATCGAACAATTAAGACGGCATCCTTCCATCGCTTCTTCTATCGTTTCTACAAATAACGCTGCACGCCACGGTGGTTATTCACCTGGTGGATACGTACTTTCTCCAAACCACTCTTTTACTGGACGTCTTCGATCAGGATCCAAGAACTCGGCTGGCCGACCAGACTTTGATCTCGATACAGTCTTATCTCGCCACGGCCCAGGAAAGGCATCTGTTAGGAGTGTTCGGTCTACAAAGGTCTCACTTGCTGAGATTTCGGAATCAGAACCTATCGCACTAACTCAGGACGTTCTCGACATGGCCGACAAATCCCCCGTCAAGAATCCCGAGGGGGAGTCTCTCCTCCCCGACGAGCTCCGTGATGCCAACATGCCCGCCACCGACGTATTCCAAAATATGATGGGAGACGACGATTTTATGAACTCCAAGAACGAGCACCTGCACCCCGATGCAAACACTGGTCTTCTTGCCGATCAAGAGTCCAGAGATCCTCAACGTCCAGGAAGTTCGCACTCAGATACAACTTTCCAACAATGCCAGGATGCATTTGGTGACTTTGATGGTGTTCACTGGGTACCCGAACAGGATGATCCTTACTCTCCACCCGATGATTTGGAACACCAACCCCAGCCTCAACCTCAACAGCGACAAATGGATCATACCGACAATGTCCGGCCACAGTCGTACATGGATCCTGAGACCGGACAACAGATGCTTTACTACCCAGCTCGTGTTCCTGCTATGCTCAACTTACCTCCTAAGCTATCCAACAAGCCTAAGGCGAATGAAAGAAATAAGAGACGTTCACAGGTGATGAGTGCCATGTTTGAAGGCAATAGACAATCAAAGATGCTGGATGCGGATGCAAAGGCACAAGAGCGCGATACTACAAGAGACTCTTGGCTTCCTGACCCTCTTGCTGGTCACCGAGAGTCGTTTGCTGCTTTATCGTCCGATGGCTTCGGAAATCTTGGCCATGAACCAGAGACAATCCGCTCTGTGCACTCAGACCAAGACGTTCCTCCCGCTGTGCAACCCGAAGCTAACGCCAATGCTTCGGTTGAGACACTGAGGCGCCCTCAACGGTTGTCGCGGAATGAGCTTGATAAGAGAAAGTCGAGAATGTCAAACCTGCCACCTCAATTGAGGGCAAGCGCTTACTTTGATCTTCCTGATACCACTCAGGCAGAAATCGAGGTCAAGGACGGCTCAGCGATGGCCACCCTTGAAAGCATCCTTGACGCCTCAGCAAACGCCCCCGTCAGTGCTTTCACCGACCATGAGCGTGCCGGCAGACTTGGAAAGGAGGTTTACGGGAAGGAAAAGAAGCGAGCCTCTGTTGCTGCATCCACGGTTCTTCAGACTGAAGGCGATAAGAAGCATGCCAGAAAGCGTTCTTCTTTCATGTGGCTTGGCAAACGTCACAGTCATGTCAGTGATGATGACAAGGATCATAAGGCTCAGTCAGAGTCTGGCCTAGGACCTGTCAACGCTGATACGAATGCAAACGAACATGATGGTCTTGCTCGTAGCATGGATGGCCGCAGCGATGGCCATAGTGATAATGAGCAACAGGCCGCCAAGGAAGAAGCGGAGGACTTATCTGAGGAAGAAGGTTACCAAGGACCCCCGACGACGCTTCTGGCCGAACTTCTGTTGCGAAAACAGCAACAAAAAGAGCGCACTCAACGTACGTTCCCTGGTGGCATGCACGCGACATTGCTGGAGATGGATGCTGTTGCCGAGACTCAGAAGAAGGCAAGAAATAACAAGCGCATCAACTTGGCATGGGAAGATGGCGAGGCACAAGCTGTTGATGAGGATTCCGATGACGAGGATATTCCCTTGGCTGTTATCGCAGCACGGAACCAAGGTGCAAAGAACGTCATGGATCTCCAACGCCCTATTGGTTTGATGGAGCGCCGTGAGATGGAAGAGAATGAGCCTCTCAGTCACCGCCGAGCTCGTCTGCATGGGCAGGATCCTCGATCTATGGTGATTAACCACAGACCCAGCATGAACAACCTCAGCGCCAATCATCTTCCTACAACACCTCACTCGGCACACCAATCTGTGGCGCAGCTTTCAGTACAGAATGCATCGACTGAGCCAGATGATGAATTTGAAGGAGAGACTCTTGCTGACAGGAAACGACGTCTTGCAGCCAAGGAGGAGGCTGAAAATCTAATGCCTAAAGTCCGACCTGTCAGCAGTGCTTTCTCCGTTGAACTTCTGACTCAGTTTGAAGACCCTGAAGATAAGAAGAAGAAAGAGGAAGAAGGCAAACCCAAGACAGGTGAAGAGGAAACATTGGGTCAACGACGACGTCGTCTTCAGGCTGAGCGAGAAGCCCGTGAGCGTGAGATGAGCTTCAACCAGCTAAACGCCAGCGCTGAAAAGCCCGAAGCACCAAACCCAGGAATCAACGGGCGGATGCACCAACTGTCGGATGTTCTCTCTGCCCATCCCAAGAGGGAGACTAACCAAGCTCAGGAAGAGCGTGCTCGTCAGGAACGGGAGAGGAGGCTTCAGAGAGAGCGTGAGGCTAAGATGGCCGCTTATCGAAGCCAAATGCCGCAGGCCCTAGGCGGTCCCAGCAATGCTCAATCTGGAGGTTATCGTGGTGGCACTTTCAACAATGGCCTTGGTGGCCAGAACTCCCAAGCAGCCATGTCCTCGCCAGCCCTTCATACGCAATTATTCAACCAACCAGCTCTCAATCACCGAAAGAGTGCTGTGTTCAGCACTTATGGAGCCCCTATGCAACAAGCCCAATATGGCGGATCAGCCACTAACCTGGGTGCGATGAACGTGGGATATAGTGGCATGAACAACGGCATGAACCCTTATGGCGCTGGTGCTATGAGTGTCTACGGTGGAGGCATGTTGCAGCCCGGTATGCAAATGCCTGGACAAGGTGGTTCTACCAACAGAATCGAACAATGGCGTCAGGGTGTCCTCCCATAAGAAGATAATAGATGACTAGTGAACATCATCTGCGGCAAGCTTAGTTATATCGAGACGCCGTGTCTTCACATACATCTATTGTACTATTTTGAGGAAACATAGAGGGTTAGGGAGGCTTATTAGAGCACTACTATCGGCCCAGGTGTTGTGGATAGAGGTCAAATGGTGGGTGGGACTACATATTGGGGAATCTGTTTTTTCTGTTCTGCATGGCACCTAGCATTGCATGGCGCTGGAAAGACTTGTTAAGCTGGAAGGACACAGCAATTTTTGACAACAATCTAATCGTTTTTAATATGGACTATTTCTGGGATTGTTCACAATCCGGTAGCATGTAGATTTAGAATAGGAACATGAACACGATGACATGACCAAAACTACAAGTTCAAGTATCCAAACGGTGATGCAAAGCATGGGGAGGTATCAACTCGTCATATTGCAAAAACAAACATACAGAAAAATTAAGCAACCCAATGTCTACAAGACTAACGCCAGGATGATAACAAGCCTTCCCTCCCCTCTTTTCAATCTTCTACATGCTTTTGTAATGCTTTTCCTCACCTCCGCTTGCCGAAGTTACCAGCAGTCTTCTGTAATTTAGATGGTGGTGCGGATGCAGCTTCAACATCACTCTCCTCATCCTCTCCCATAGACTCATCCACATCCTCGTGGTTAACCTCGTCTTCATCCAGAGACTCCTCAGCGTCGCTGTCGTCTTCCTCGCCAGCTGACTCCTCCTCATCGTCAGAATCACCAACAAAACCGTTGGTGATAGGAACATCGTCGTCTGAGTCGTCAAAATCGGTGTCAAGACCGCGCCTTCGGCCAGGTGTGCGCGCAGCCTCATCCTCGCCCTCAACCCAGATAACGTCCTCATCCTCATCTTCGTCAGAGTCTGAGTTATCGCCGTGGTGAAGACTGGGGCGCGACATCTTGCGACGGAGATCCATCTGGCCCTCGAGCATATCGAGCTTACCCTTCAAAGCGAGGAGGCTTGACAGGCCCTTTGCGCGCTCAGCGAGAACCTTTTGCAAACCGCTCAGGCTGTGGATAACCTTTGGCTGTGATGCAAGAGCACCACCATGGGCTACGAGCGTCCATTGAACCCAAGTCATAAGGTTTCCGGCGCGACCAGGGCGACGGTACAAACGGGCGGCGAGCTTGGTGAGAAGAGTGCCAGCGAGAGCGCTGTCGAGACGCTCAATGGTGTTGCGGATAGTGGGGAGATCGGTGGTGTGCAGACACGACTCGAGAAGGTCTGTGTCGTCGGTACGGAGGGCCTGAGAGAGAACGGTGGTAAGAGACTGATGTGTCGGGGGTACAATGTTATTTCGCAAAGGTTGAGAAACAACTGCGCCGTCAAGAGCAGAGGGCACATCGATAATGTCGTTCTCCGCGCGAAGAAGTTCTCCAAACGAAGGAGATGTTCCCTCGGCGTCTGATTCCTCGTCATTAGACTGTCCATTGGTCTTTTGCTTGGTGACCTTTTGGCGAGTGTTTGTCACAGCAGATTCCTGAGCGGTTTGTTCCTCCTCCGGACTCTCAGCATCGGAGATATCTTCGTCGCTGTCGTTATCGGACGAGATCTCAATAGTCTCAACCTGTGAGGGCTGGAGGGCGTCGGGGCCGGCGATGGAGGCCTTTGACTCGTCAATGACGGACTTGTTTGGGATTCGAGCGCTTGTTCTAGCGACGGGAGCGGCCAGCTTGCCCAGCGCTTTGCGTTTTGTTGACATTATATGTGTTTTTTGATGTGAAGTTGCGCAGTCGCGTACAAGGATTTATCGATGATGAGGATCAACGAAGGGCGATTAGTATGAGAAACAAGATGTATATGCGACTCTTGTTTCTTTGTACCGTACCTTTTCCGTAAGAAATGAGGAAAAGTGATACTGTTGAACGTTATCAATGGAAAATTTGACGAAGCCGTCGCTTGGTCTCGAGTGAAGGAACTTTTTTTCTGGAACCCCAGCTTGGCTCTGGTGGTTGCCCCACAAGAGATAAGATTAGAGTATGAGAGTCACGTGCGCAGCCATGATCATTGTGCCACATGCTGAGTCATGGTGTGGCTGCTGGCTTCCATCAGTAAGGAGAAAGAATATCCTGGCCACTAAAGTCCATGATTGGCCAAATGCAGCCTAACTTTGAGTTTGGGAGAGCCATTTAATAACAGTGATTGGCCTCACTGCAGACTCTAAATGAGGACAATGGTGATTGGACGAAGTGGACAGATAGTGGATTCTCGATAAGCTGCAATTGGTCACATCTGCAGCCTTCACATTCGCTTCCGGAGGGATCATCTTGTAGCCCGTGGGCCTCAGGAGAAATGAAGTACAAACAAAAACCCAGCATCGTGAGATGTTTAGTTTCCAGTTACGCAATGACACAGATCTTGGGTACACAGGCTCAAAACCCGATGCGATTGCCATTATTCTTCATTGTTTGTCAACGGGAGGGGTCACCTGATGCTTCTGGCCCTTCCCTCGAGTTGAGATCCAATGTGGACCCATGGCCCGGCTTGGGTATGATGCGTTCCCAGTTTCGGTACAAGATTAAAAGCTGTTAGTTGACTATGATGGTTTGTTGCAAAGTAAGCTGTGACGCGACGCGAACGTGTAAGAGAGGTGTCACGAAGGATAATGCACGTGCTCCGGTATAAAAAAGCATATCTGTGAACTGTTTCCAAATTATCATCTTATCACTCGAGAGAAATGATCTTCATCTGAAAAAGGTACAATGAGACTTTTCGAGTTTCACGACTCTTGTTTGTCTCTTACTTGAATTCGATCATCTTGTCAGACGATGCTCGGGAAACGGAAGCATTACGGGGCCGTCATCAATCTCATCCGTGTCTTTTCGGGCGGGACTGGAGACCTTCCCTTTCCATTCTGATCTGTCCTCACCAGCCACACCCAATTGGACTGTTTTAAAAGATGCCTTTCAGATTGAGTTCAAGATTGTGTCAAGCTATGTCAGCTCAGCATAATACAATGCATGTTCGAGAATAATCATGATCAATCCAACAACTGACTCACCTATTCATTGTTTTGAAATGTCTTTCATCTCAATCAATCTCATTATCATGATACTACCAACCTCTAGCATATCATCCCCAGCCACCCACCATCCACATTCTCCTCTCAATGACGGTGATGGTATGATGGCCCGTGCACCATCTCATAACCCCTTTGGATACAAAACTCGGTCAACTAAATTTTTCCCTGCCCTCATACCCAATCCCCTTACACGCCCCGTTAGTGACAAGTCAACGGCTCAGCGGAGTTTGCCTTCTTCCCTCATAAATACCACCGCGCCTCCGACCGGGCAAAATTCACTGACGTGCACGCGCTTTTCCC
>PVPY01000278.1:0-36782 GCA_002982035.1 Fusarium algeriense | reverse complement strand
AGACTCCTCGGCAGGCCAGGATACGACACGCTGACTTGGCCCATGCATGCATGGACTTGCATACTTGCGTTTGGAGGGCGGTAGTCATAGAACATGAGGAGGATGAGAGCAGACAGCCGCACGCCCCCCTACTTAACTACTTCGCCTTTGGGTTAGCGCAAAGACTGTCATCAGCGGCAAGATGCTATGCTACAGCTTTGTAGAAATGCAACGTCTTGAAATCACCCTCTTCAGTCGATGCTCATTGTCTCGAGTCAGCCTGTGTTATAAATAATGCCATGCCCCAAGTCATCATGCTTGCTATTCAACGACTATCCCCAAGCACATCACACTATACCTCCTTAACCCCTTCATCATGTCAAGCCCTCAATGCATCCAAGTCCCTCGTCGAGGTGACCCTTCACCCGACGTTGTACACCAGAGCACCACATACTCAGAACGGACGATTGCTTGGTTGCGAGAAGATCAGAAGGTTATGCCATGGCATATCATTGATTCGATTGAGACACCTAGCACTGGGGACCAGTCCAACCCAAGCACCAACCCGTCCCATAACCCTGCCACTCAGGGCAGTGCCAAATAGGCTGTTGCCTTGAACATGACTTCCAGTTGCGTTCCAGTATGGAGGTACGACTGACCTCGTCCCTCTTGACCCAATCCGGTACATGCAAGTTGACATGATAGCTCCCAATAGTCCAACAATCATTCACCCTCATGAGCCAGGCATCTTTCCTCATCGTTGTCCCGCTTCAGATCCCTCAACCCACGACAGTCAACACAAGGTTGTGACTTGGCCCAACCCCCGGAATGCGAAAGACATTATACAAGACAGAGGACTGCATACAGTTGATCGAAAGTTCACTGTATTGGTGTGCTCAGTGTAGGAGACTTTGCTAGCTCATACTAGCGAATCTCGGGATATATATACATCAACTTCTTCATGAGAAGGGATCATAATGGCGCTGTATAATGGTCAGTGCTCTGACAAAACAGGAACATGTACACAAAACAAGATGTGTCGATGGGTATCAGGAAACTAAAATAGAATCATACAAGAATTCTTGTCAAATACAATCTAGCGTGAAGTTTGTAGGTCATCATTTGCGAGGGGTGAGTGCTGAAGT
This sequence comes from Fusarium algeriense, assembly GCA_002982035.1. Taxonomy (NCBI): domain Eukaryota; kingdom Fungi; phylum Ascomycota; class Sordariomycetes; order Hypocreales; family Nectriaceae; genus Fusarium; species Fusarium algeriense. The sequence continues at coordinate 35,658 of PVPY01000278.1, read as the reverse complement.
GAGAAAAATAATGACTTACTCAGTATCGACATGTTCAAATGAATGGGACGAGCATTTCGGTTCGTCCAACCTCACCAGCACCCTCTCGTAATGATCTTCTCAACTCAACCACGCAACCTTTACGGCCGAGCAAGTCCAGGTGAAGAATTGGTCCCAAAGATCTGACCGATCGTCCCGCGAATCTGATCAACAAGAGCCTTGATCATGCCCTGAGGCTTGCCTCTTCCATCAAGCCCATGGACAGGTTCGGTGCCAATCGTGGGAAGAACATTGTCGCCAGCAGATAGACTAACGAACAGCGCGAATGGCACGAGCCAAACGCAGAGACCAAAGTACGACGCTATTTGCGCGAAGCTAGGAACATCGGCCTTGTCGTAGTACGAAGTACGTTGGTACGCGCGCGACTGTGTATCGGAGAAATGACGGAACCACACGTAATGATTGACCAAAACGAGAACTGCATCTCGTTAGCAAAGCTCAAAGCCCTCCCATATAGGCAACATACCACACGACGCGAGGAACAAAGGATCGGACAGCTTCACAAAAGGAAAGCGTCTCATATTCCCCAGATAAACAACATGTGACATGATTGTCAAGACGGTAGCCCAAAAGGGCAATCCATCAACCAGCCAAAGAACCGTCTGAATGCCAATAACGCTGTAGATAAGGCGCGTCAAGAACCGCTTCGCGATGACGCTATGCTCCTCGACGAGCTCGGACAGGTAGTAAAGACCAGAGGCAATAGCAAGGGTCAAAAAGCAGAAACCCAGGAGAGTTCCTATGTAGCCGACAAGAGGTAGAATCCACATTTTTGCGTTGCGGTGAGTTGGAGCGCAAGCAATGATTGAGTTGAAGCTCACATGTTGAGGGAGGGGAGATACGTAGAGGTATTATCTGCAGTTGAAAAAAGGAGAGGTCAGGACACGGTTTTACCAATCAGTTTCATCTTCTCTCGGAAGGGCTGAAGTTCCGATCCGATGGTGGGGTCACCAGAAAGTTGCTTATCGATAGGCACACGAAAAAAGTCGGTTTTGCTCAAACACCAGGAAATCGGCGATAAGGTGCAGCTCCAGGCTTCGCGACCCATTCATTTATTGCAATTGTCCTTCCCGAACCTGGAGACTTGAAATACCCTCAGAAATATTTTAACTCAAGACCGCCATCATGTCTCGTCCTGAGGATACCCTGTATGTCACTACAACCCCGCCATCATGCCCCTCAAGCTCACAGAAACAGTGCCGCCGACGTCCACTATGACGATACCGAAGCGCGAAAGTACACAACAAGCTCTCGAATCCAAAACATTCAAGCATCCATGACAAGAAGAGCTTTGGAACTCCTCGATCTCAAGTCACCATCTCTCATTCTCGATGTTGGTTGTGGCAGTGGTCTCTCCGGCGAGATACTCTCTTCAGTCGAACCTGAAGAAGGCGGTCCTCACACATGGATTGGCATGGACGTCTCGCCGTCAATGCTGGACATTGCGCTGCAGAGGGATGTAGAGGGTGATTTGATGCTGGCAGATATTGGCCAAGGCGTTCCTTTTCGAGCTGGTACTTTCGACGCAGCTATTAGCATCTCTGCTATCCAATGGCTCTGCAGCGCTGAAACAAGCGATACATCACCCGTCGGCCGTCTAACCCGCTTTTTCAACGGTCTTTACGCTTCTCTTAAGCGCGGCGGTCGAGCCGTATGTCAATTCTACCCCAAGAACGACCAGCAGCGCCACATGATCACTCAAGCCGCCGTAAAAGCCGGTTTCGGCGCCGGTATGCTCGAAGACGACCCTGGCACCAAGAACCAAAAGCTGTATCTTGTTCTTACCGTCGGTGGAGGCGATATTCAGAACAAGGGCGGTGATATTACTGGTGTTGTAGAGGGTATGGAGGGTGTTGATGTTGAGGATGCCAGACGGCAGATCAAGGCGCACGCTCCGAATATGTCAAAGGGTAGTAAGGCGTGGATCGTTAAGAAGAAGGAGCAGATGGAGAGGAAGGGAAAGATTGTCAAGGCGACGTCGAAGTACACTGGACGAAAGCGACGGGTGCAGTTTTAAGCTTATGAACTGGTTTTGCATTGTATGGCGTTTGGGGTGGAAAAATCTTTCTTTCTAGACCTTTCAATTTGATACGGATACCCTTTGAAGTTCATTACAGTTCATTTCGTCAAAAGGCAACCAGTGGCTTGCACATTTTGATGCCTACACCAAGACTGCCCTGCTTTTCGAGTTACACTCGTCTTAGACGGCTGGCCAGAAAGCCTCTTCCGCCTTCAGAACATCATGCCACTCCCCCTCAACTCTCTTAAACAGTTTCTCCTTAACATCCTCACCCTTCTCCTCAACCACCTTCGTAACAGCATCATCGATAATTCTGCCAAGCTCATCCACAAACTCAACAAACTCCTTACATGTCCAATTGTTGATAAACTCCTTCCTCACAGCCCCACCATCCGCATCATTGCTTCCATCGTCATCAGAAAGCTGCGCCTTTGCCCAAGACCAAGCATCAAGGTAACACTTCTCAGTGCCCCAGTAGATCACAGCAGCTTCTAGCCAAGGAAGTACCTCCTTCTCATTGGGAGACACAGAAGCGTATAGAGCTTCCCAGCGTCGAAGACCTTCTAGCTTTGTGCTTGCATCAACACGGCCGTCTTCTCGGGTTTCGAGATTAACGTTTATGCCGTATTGTGCTGCTGTGTTGATAAAGAACTTTTCTTCTCGTCGGATATTAACAAGAGCTGCGACGATCCAGTCTAGGAGTTGTGTTGTAGCACCGGGATCGACACCAGGTTGTACGGTATCAGGATACTCGAGAAAGCTGAGAAGACGACCTAGTCCCCGGCAATAGCTGTGGATGTAGAGACGATCATTTGCAAGCCAGCGGCCCAGGAGTTCCTTTGAGGCTTTGCCGTGGCCTGCGAGCTTGAGAAACTCAGATTGGGTAGCTCGCTTGTAGGCTTGCTCGTCTGAGATGAGAAGCTGTTGAGTTAGAGAGTATGGCATTGTGATAATGCTTAATGAGGTATTTCCTCAGGAAGTTATTTATGCGGAGATGGCTTCATGGTCTGACGAGAGCTTGGCGAGCGATATTATGTCATTGTGAGAGGATCGGTGGAAAGTTGTTCCATCTGCAGGATGCTAGTGCTACAGAGCTGGAGTCGAATTGACTCCAACTTGTAGTCTTCATGAAGCCATGATAGACAATTCTTGGTGTTTACAAGATTGGCACGATTGTGTAGCTATTCGTTATATTGTTGCGCCTTGTAAGGCAATGCTCTCAACCTCAATTATCCAAAAGCCGGAGTCTCTTAAGTGAATTGAGATGGGACATACTTATTAATCATGGAGAAGCAATGTCTTCACAACTTACAGATACCATTGACGGCTTGTGGTATCATGAACTCTACCTGTTAGTTCTCTCGTCAGCATTGGAGATCGACTTCTCGGCTAGCCGGCTCATCAGGTAAATCTAACAGTACTCAGAGCCTGCAGTAGCCTATGAGAAGCTTCCAATTCCTCTCAAATCTAGTGATGCTATTCTTGGGGACGGACTCTCGGACTCTTGGAGCCTCTAAGAATGTAAGTACTCAGCTTCCACGGACTATCAATGTCCCCGGATTTAAAGTCAATCAAATGCCGGTGTTGATATTCAACGCCATGTAATTTCCTCCCCCCCAGCCTCATCCATGCCAACCATGTGTCCAAATCGCCCTTTTCCCTCCAGTTTCCAGCAAGAAAAGCTTGGCAACGTTCGATATCCCTTCAATCTCCCGCTAATCGCTGCCAAGATGACAACATCCAACAACGATCTCGTTCCTAGCAATTCTGCTTCAACCGTTGCGTGATCGCCGTTATCCCGGTCGCGTTATCATGAGTCCCTTAATCTGGGGGAACGAACGGAAAGCAAGCTTTGACGGCAGGGATTACAGCCCACTTGGTTTAATTAGCGATTGTCTCCCCACAATAAGGGGGTTATTTTAATTATTTGCAGACGTCAGGAAAGAAATCATATTGCGTCGGTTTGAGATGTAGGAATGGTCAGTTTCAGTTTGAGCTGTTCTTTTTGGTCTGTTTGTGCGGTGAGTTTTACGACGCATTGATAGAATTGTGACGCATTAAAATGCCAATTCGAGTGAGAATGCATGAATATGTATGGGATTTAGTCGGTAGACTATTGATAGAACGTCGATCAGGTACACGTAACATGATATGACAGGACCAGTCTAGATCTCGTATCAAATGCTCTGTAGCGAATGACCCCTCGATTCCAGAGGTGTCAATTTCCCTGTCACGAGATGCACCCCTGATTTTACAGGGACTTACCCCTAGCATCCATCACGAGCCAGGGGGCGGAGCTTCTGAAACATGGAGCTCTCGGGAGCGCATGTCATTCATTGAGCTGCATCGTCGGCTTGCATTGGCTTTTTAATGAATGCCTCTTGCCCTTGATGTCAATCCCCTTCCTTTCCTAGGTTTGCTCCCGTCGCTGCAAACTTGACTCTCGATTGTTTTTCTCTTAATGCCCATAATAACACTGAATCGTTAATTGCACTACTACTACTAATTTCCTCATTTATTCTATTGACACACTCACACTCACTTTTTATCATGATTCTCGATACGGAAATAGGCGCTCTTGTCGCCCGCGCCGAGAAGATGGGCATCACACGAGTTCTGCCCCGAGAAGCCAAGGAAACGTGCCGCAATGATCAGTTCTCGAATACCTGCGAAAAGCCCGGCATGAGCACAGGCGAGATTCTATTAATTCTCTTCATCGCTAGGTATTTACATCTACCTCGCATATCGGTAAATGTCTTGGCTGACCTCATTCCGCAGTACCGTTGTAGCCCTTGGCTTCGTCGCACTGCTATGCGTTCTCCATCGTCGTCGCAAACGTCTAGACAAACTCGAAGATCCGAAGGATTTCCAAGAACTCGATGATTATGGCATTGCACCCATTAAGCAAAAACCCGCAAATATGCCCCGAGCACCACCGCCGACATACGAAAGATCACAAGACCGAAAGACAGAAATGAATACAAATGCACCTGCGACTACTAATGAGAGTTGGAGCCGCCAAAGGGACTCGACGGATTCGTTGACACCATCTTTACGCCAAGCAATGGGCGTAACGCCCCGAGATACACTAGCCAATAGCTAAGGAGGTATTCCGCTGTGGTCGGCATTGGGCGATTAAGCTACTGCACGTCGATCGATTATGCATAATTCACCTGAACCACACCTATGGTAACCGGTGTTTCAGACTTGCACGATGGAATAATCACGGATCTACGGTGGTATAACAAGAATGGCATGTCTTTACGATGGCGTTTCAATGGGCAATTGGTATGAATGGCGTACGGGAATTTTACTTTGGGTGCGTGACGAGCGTTCTTCTGATAGGGCTGGACAATTACTTCTACCTTGCGCATGACTAGCGACAGTTTCCTTGACAATTCGAGAATATTTTGATATGTGGCGGCGTTGGTGATGCATGTGTGATGGTGATTATCATCCTCACGCCAGTCCAAATTTATATGGACCTTTGCATAACTTCCATCAGTTTCAGGTGAGTGCAAGGCAAGAAGCGGAAGCTTTTCTTGCGTCTAAGGATTGCCGGCCTTTTTGAGTTCCGCATTCGCGAGGTTCGGCAACCAAGGCCAGGAGCTCACCACACACCCAGAGCCATCAAGTGGGAAATGGAAGAACTTCCGTGATGCTTGGGAGAAAGAGAGTTTTGATGTCCATAACCCCAGATCTAGATTCCTGAAGTCGCGGTAGTTACATTGGTGAGGCAGTGGATATACTATAACTCTATTCACAATACACTTTGGTGAAAATGCTGTGAGGGTCGTGATACAAAGTCTCGCAGAATTTAGACCTCGTGTGCCCTCATCAAGGTAACGCAATTCTCGTGAGTCACAAAGTTATTATTTCCGACAATTATAAAGACAGACTTCTGACTTCCAAAGCAAACAAGTTCTTCTACAAGTTCTTCATTCTTCATTCACAACTGTTTGTCAACAATGACTTCCACCAACATCCCGCGTCCCGTGAGAAGACGTTACAACTTGAGGAGTTATACACCTTGTCACTTGCAGATCTTCAATCCTCCTCTTGAACCATGCGGAGATTTCCCCCTGTTTGCACGCCTTCCTGTTGATATTCGCTGGCTTATTTGGCAACATGCCCTCAGTCACGAGCGGTGGATAAACATCACATTGATTCCAAGCAGTTGCACGCAAGAAACGGGAGAGCAAACAAATCCTCAGAAATACGTCATCATGTTGGATCATCGCTGGAAGATAAGCAAGCTCTTCCGAACAACTTCTGAGTCACGCAGGGCTGCGTTGACTTTTTACCGCGTTCATCTGCCGTGTAGGTACTTGAGAAAAGACAATACCCTGTGCGAAGGGACCCTATATGTTTGCCCTGAGCTAGACATGTTAGAGCTTTACTCCTTGGAGCTCTTTGAGAATTTCTCTCACGACATATGGGCTTGTGATCCTCGTCATGTCGGTTTGGTCAATCTTGCCTTGCAGATCGGAGACCCAAAGTCTTTTATCGGGACACCGATTATACAGAATCACGACGTTTCTGTCCTAAAAGAATGCTTGTCCAGGATTGAACGTCTTACCATGATGGCCAGAAGCGGTACAAGGACGATTTGCGGTGGTTTACGCCAAATTTACAACTACATTTATCGAATGAATTACGCTGTCCCTATAAGGGGGGTTATTCAGAGCTTCACCCGACTACCATGTGATCCTCGATTGCAGGATGAGCATCTCAAACGAGTGTTCTTGGGCTACTGGTATCCGTGGCACTCTTTCAATCACTGGTTTAAACTCCTTGCAAGCCTAGGAGTACAGCACGACCACAAAGTCATATATCAGTTCGGCAGTAGTCGTGGGGAAATGATCCATCGACAGGACAGTCCCGCCATATTCGACAGGGATAGCGCTGTTGAATGGCTTCATTCTGATAATGATGGCCTCAAGAGACAATTTGAGAGCTTGAACTCGATACCAGAACTTGAAGGTCGCATGGGTGATGAAATTGCAAGACTCTTCGAAACATCACCTCAGCCAGCCATAGGGTTCTGGTTGTTCCCGATGGAGAGTATGCCGACTCCAGCCAACGCCAGAGAAATGAATATGCATTGTTATGCGCCGACTCGAACGACGGTTGACATGTCACAATACATGCCAGAGTTATGTCTGGCAAACATTTTCTGATGAAGGGCTGTGACCAACAGTTGTTCTTTGTGTGTCATGCATGGAGGTAGATTTCTCCCTAAATTTATGGCAATTATTTCCTAATTTACCTAAAATATCCTAATACTTCCTAAATTTATGATAATTGTCAAGTTATGAGAAGAGAAACCCGGTATTGGGGATAATAACACTTGATGTAATTCATTCATTCTTCACAGTCGAATTGGGCAGTACAGCCAGAGGTCTATCTAATATGCATAGAACAGAGTTGCCTCAGAGTCGGTCTGTCTTATCTTCCTGTTCTGCCTGACCAACATCCACCTCATAAGCCAGACTCCGGCGATACAAGCTACAGCAAAACCAGCGCTGCTTGAGAGCGGCAATACATATCGTGGTGCGTCGGATTTGGGCCAGAGGTACTGCAAGAGTTAGTTGTGGTTGTGAGCGGTACGGAGTGGAAACTTACAGGGGTCCAGATGAGACTGAGTGTCGCACTGACATTGGCGAGAGCCAGAGCGGAAGCCTTCTTCTCCCTCGTCTGTCCACAAGTATTTCCAACCCAGGCCAAAAGAATAGAATTAACACCATATGTACCAATTGTGAAAACACACATGGCAAAATATCTCGCTCCAACGTTCATGGTAGCACAAGCAAGTACGAATCCGAAAGTCGCGACGATCTTGGAGATGGTGATGTGCCAAGTACTCTCGTTAAAGTGTCCAGAGGACTTGGCCCAAAGAATCGATAGAGCACCAGCGATCAAGAAAGGAGGACAAGTAAGGACGAGAGTAATAGTCGTGTTGAAGCCGAGAGTGTTGACGATCGTAGGGAAGAAGTTCTTGAAGCCGTTGGTCGCAAGGTGTAGATGCTGAAGAACGATAAACACCCAGACTTTCGGGTCGACGATAGCTTCACGGAGGCCACTCCAGGGATTCCCATTGCCTTTTTGACCGACTGTGTCTCGAAGAACGCGATCGTGTGCGAGCTGGCGCTGCTCAGGGGTGAGCCATCGAGTCGTCAATGGTTCGTCGGGGAGAGTGAAGCAGGCCACGATAGCTACAGCAAAGGTAACTGCACCTTGAAGAATAAAGAGCCATCGCCAGCCCTTGATTCCTGCAAGTCCATCCATACCGTCAAAAACACCCGCTGCAATGAGGCCTGCAAAAGCTGAAGCAAGGACATTACCAGAGTAAAGAATACTAATCCTCGTCGCCAATTCCTTCCTGGTATAGAACGTCGATAGCGTGTACAGTGCACCAGGGTAATAAGGAGCTTCGACAATACCGAGGAAGAATCGGGTGAGAAGAGCGCCGGTGTAGTTATGAGCTACAGCGGTAAGGGAACTAACAATAGCCCATGCCATCATGAAACCACCCATGTACCATGATGGTCTAACGCGGGTGATGATCATGTTACTGGGGATTTGACCAAGGACGTAGCCGACGAAGAGGATTGAGACTGATGTGTTGTACTGTGATCCTTGTAGATTGAGATCTTCTTCAAACCCGTTTAGGCGGGCGAGGGTGATGGCGTTGCGGTCGAGGTAGTTGAGCCAGTACATCAACCAAAGGGTAGGCTATCAGTACTCATGTTAGATGCTGTTCTTAAGAGAGTGGAAAGACTTACCATGATCCATCGATCGAGCTTCTTGACGAGTTTAATCTCTTCAGGATCACTCTTTGCAACAGCACCAGAGTAATCACCATTAACCTTCTTATCAAGAACCTCAGCAGAGTACTCTTCATGAGCAGCATTCTGCTTCTCAGCATCAAGGGTCTCGACGCCCATCTTCTGATCTTGTGAAGACATAATGCTCAACTCTCACACTGAAACTCCTGTTGGTAATGAAGAGAAGAAGGATGGTTGATACGAAAAAAAGCAGGGGGACGATGCGGTATTTGAACTTGATTCATGAGCTTCCCCGCATACCCCAGATTCTGTATATCCGGGGGTGGTAATGTTGAGGGGATCACCAGTGGAATGGTTGGAGGATATCCTGGTTTCGGCGACGGGGCCGATGGCCGAATGGTGGTTTGCCAAGACGCCAGCTAGATTGTGATGGAGGAGGATTGTTAGTGTCGAGTCAAGCAAGATATGATGATGGATAGAGGATAAAGATATCCGGATACAAACTAGGTAACAGCTGACGGCTCGATTGTAATTCAAAGAGTTAAGCTTAATACGTACACTCTCTTGGATTATCTATCCTTTAATTGGAGTGGAAATAAACATGAGTCTCATTGCCACATCACGATACATCCAACAAGGTTGCAGTCAATTTCCATCCCAACCCCACGAGTCAGGATTAAGGTAACAATTAAGCTTAGTTCCCCCAATCCAACCCAACCCATCCTTACAGTTCAACTAAAATAAAACCCGCATTCACTAACCGAAGACCCATAACTTCTCTCCCAAGCGGGGTCTCTCACCTCCATTTCCTCCTCTCACCATTCGGCCTCGGTGTCCGTCCCCATGCCATGCCATGCCGTCAAACGCCTGCGACAGATGTCACCGACGAAAAGTCCGCTGCGACAAAATCCAACCTCAATGCGGACCCTGCAAACGCGCTGATGTTGCTTGTGAATACGCTGTTAGTGAACATCAGTTACGGAGAAGGAATGTGCAGAAGTTGGAGAGGAGGATTAGAGAGTTGACGGATTGTAATGAGAACTTGACGGCACAGTTGAGAAGATCGGAGAGTGTGAGGAGGGAGAGTGATGGTGAGAGGCCGGGGACGTCGGTGGTGCAGGATAGTCCCAGGGATGGGGAGGTTGCGGAGGAGGTTATTCAGATGAGTCTCATTGCAGGCGGAGGTCATCACTTTGTCGGTTCAACAAGTGGTCTTCTTCTTGCGAATCTGCTTCAGTCAAGACATCAACCATCTTCCTCTCTTCACGCATCAGGTTGGAAACCAGAATCCCTTCCAGGTCTCACCTCACCTCCAGGTGGTTCAGGTCTTCTTCCCCCAAAGACCCTCGCATCAGAACTCCTAAAAGCATACTGCAGCCATGATCACCTCTGCTACCCGTTCCTCTCTACAAAATCACTCTACAAATCTTTAGATGCCGTCTATGAAGACTCCCGCGATAAAGACCCCGTGGATGCGTTTTTCGTCGACATGACTCTTGCGATCGGCACAGCGCAAGTTCACAAATTTAACTGGAATGGTGTATATGATGCTGAAACGCATTATAACCGTGCCATGACGAGGTTAGCTGATGTTCTTGCGCGAGATGGGATTGAGAGATTGCAGGCGCTGTTGTTGGTGTGTCAGTATAGAATGGGAACGACGTCGAGTAATACTACGACTAGTGTTTGGCATCTTATCGGTGTTGCGGCGAGGACGTGTCTTGAGATGGGCCTTCATCGAGCTGCAACTTATGCGCTTCCGCAAACACTCGATGAGGCGACTCGCAAGGTGAAGGAGGAGGAGATGGAGACGAAAAGGAGGTGTTTCTGGAGTCTTGTCGCTTTGGACCGTGTGACGAGCCTTGCGCTTGGAAGACCTCTGGCACTGCAACTTGAAGACATAGACGTTGATCTTCCACCTTCGTCAACAGCCGACCAACTACTCGAGGACAGCAGTCCTCTCTCATCAGCACCCTACGGAACACCTCAATACCGCGCCGCAACATCCGTATTCGTCCACATCGTTCGATACCGTCTCATATGCGGCAAGATAATAAACGCCCTCCACCGCAGCGCCAAACACGTAACGTTCCCAAGCATAAGCTACGAGGAAATGCGTACCGCTCTAGCAAGGGAGTTACAAGAGTGGCATACAGAAACAGCAAATCTCCCCCTTGTCAAAAGCGACGCAACGGCTGCTTCGCCGGCTAGTGGGTCGAGTTTTCGCTCGGAAGAGTGGTATAGGCTTTTATATCATAATGGTATGCTTATGCTCTTCAGGCCATCGCCTTGTTTGAACGATGCGGCTGTGAATAGTCTTGCTTTGCAGAATATTTATGATTCAGCGAGGGAAGCTATTAGTTTATATGCGAGTCTGCATCGGTCACGGAAGTTGAATTATTCGTGGATTACGATGCATTCTGTTTTCTTAGCTGGATTATCGTACATCTTCGCTCTACGACATCACTTCTCTGGTTCTGAACCTCAGCGCGCGAGGTTACAATCAACACCTACGATAAATCAAGTCGTCAACGACACTCGTGCTTGTTCAAAAGTCTTGGTAGCTGTTTCGGAACGTTGGGACTTAGCGAGGAATTGCTCGGATTTGTTTGATAGGTTGAGTGATGCTGTTGTCGCTGATGTTGTGGAGGCGAGTGTTGCGGCGCCGGCACCGGTGCAGTTTTCGGCGGATTTGGCGGGTATGACTGTTGATAGTACGTTTAGGGACTGTTTTGGGGATTTGCAGAGTTTGGGGCTGGATGAGTTTCATAATGATGCGATTTCGCAGTTGAGTCAAGAGTGGTTTTTTGGATTGGGGGGTGAAAGTCATCCGTATTATTGACAGTATATTCACGGCTCCTAAGACAGACCAAAAGGGCTGCAATTGGAAGGCTGAGACCTAATAACCATGGACAAGATAAGCATATCCACGGCTCCCATCCCAGTTTGCCGAAGCCGATTAAAATAACGAATTGCTATTATATCGCTTCGGTCAAGGCCAAACACCATTGAAGAGTCTCATGTTGAGTGAGCGGATCGACGGACTCGGGCGCCGAAGCCGAAATGCCAGGATCCGTGTAAGTGGATCGCCACTCGGCGCCGAGTCCGCTAATCCACAATCCACCATATGCAGTGTTGTGATAAGTCATGAAAGACTCAGCTTCCTGAATAATCCGAGATATTACACAAATAAGAATATCTTTATTCCGACGATCCACTGCTTAAAGGGGAGCTTATGAAAGAGCCGCACTTAATCTCACTTGAACACCTTAAACATCTCATCTCATCTCACTGATCTCACCTCGCTTCATACACACATACTCTACCATTGTATATCACATACATCAAAATGTTGGACAGACCACCAATCCGCATCGGAAACGTCTCCGGCGCAACAGGCGACCATCCCCATGCAATGTCCCGCATGGTCCGCTCCGGCAACGTAAACGTCATAACAGGAGACTGGCTCTCTGAGATGAACATTGCCTGGAACGCAATCACAAAGCAAGAAGTCGATCCCAACCTTGGCTACGAAAATGGCTTCTATGAACAACTTGACGAGTGTCTTGATGATATCATGCAGCGCGACATTCGTGTCGTTACTAATGCTGGGGCGTTGAACACTGATGCGCTGTATGATAAGGTCAGAGCTCTTTGTGAGAAGAGGGGATATGGGGATTGCGTCGTCGCAAAGGTGTTGGGAGATGACGTTTCGGATGTTGTTATGGATAGGGAGAGGAGGAGGAGGGATGTGCAGATTACGCATTTGGATCATCCGGAACAGACGCTTGAGTCTTGGGGTTTTACGCCGTGTTGTGCGACTGCTTACATTGGCTGTTGGGGCATTGTTCAAGCTCTTCGGTCTGGAGCTCGTATTGTTATTTGTGGGAGATGTACTGATGCTTCTCCTGTTATGGGCGCTGCAGCGTGGTATCATGGCTGGCGAGAAGATCAATACGAGGAACTTGCGGGGTCATTACTTGCTGCTCATCTCATTGAGTGCGGTCCATACGTCGTTGGTGCGAATTTCTCGGGTTTCAAAGACTTTCTTCCCGAGCTCGTGGATATTGCATTCCCAATTGCTGAGATTGACCCAAGAGGACGTTGTACGATTGGAAGAACAGCAGAGGGTGGAGGAAGGGTTACGAAAGAGACTGTTACGGCGCAGTTACTCTATGAACTCCAGGGACATTTATACCTGAACCCCGATGTCGTCGCGGATCTTTCTGGAGTTAAAGTTGAGCAAGAGTCGCAAAATCGAGTTTCTGTTTCAGGAATAAAAGGTCTTCCTCCACCGTCAACAGCAAAAGTCATGATCGCTGCAAAAGGCGGCTTCCAAGCTGAAGCAACCTTCTACATCAACGGTCTCGACGTCGCCGAGAAAGCAGCCATGATGAAAGCTCAACTGGCACACATGTTCAAAGACTCAAACTTCAGCCGTCTGAGTATCGAATTATACGGCACACCAGCCGAGAACCCAACATCTCAACAAGCAGGCACAGTATCACTTCGTGTCTTTGCCCAAGCCCGTCGAAAAGAAGACATTGACGCTCCCAAGTTCAAAGTCCCCATTTACGCACTCCGCATGCAGAGTTACCCAGGGTATCACATGAACCTTGACTTTAGAACCATGGTTCCCAAGCCGTTCATGGAGATGTTTCCTGCGCTTATGCCTGTTTCTGCGATTGGCCATCGTGTTGAGATGAGTACGGGTGTATCACATCGCATTGAACCACCTGCAGAAACAGCAAAGTATCCTATTGTACGACCGTCGACGGAAACGCATGGGCCGGTTGATATGCTTACTTTTGGACCGACGGAGTGGGCGCCATTGGGAAGTGTTGTTCATGCGAGATCGGGAGATAAAGGTGATAATTCGAATGTCGGGTTCTTTGTTAGGAATGATGATGAGTATGCTTGGTTGAGGAACTTATTGACTGTTTCGAAGCTGAAGCAGTTGTTTGGGGATGATTGGTTTAAGGGGAATCCTGAGAGGAGGGTTGAGAGGGTTGAGTTCCCGGGTATCAATGCTGTGCACTTGTAAGTCCCCCGTATGAGCATATTGAAGTTGAAGATGCTAACAGGACATAGTCGAGTTTTGGATAACTTGAATGGAGGTATTGCGTCTTCAGATCGTATCGATGGTCTTGGTAAGGGAATTGGCGAGTATTTGAGAAGTCGATATGTCGATGTGCCAAAGGCATTTCTTGAAAGAGGGCGAATCTAGGTTTCATATACAAAATAGATACGAGCACTTAGAGTTTACAAATAATTGACGTCTGGCGTTATTCAAAGCTTTATGTTATCGTGTGTCCTTCCTCCTATTCCCTTTGCTGTCCTCCAGGTATTTCTCGGCATTCATCAACTCTGTCCAAGATGAAGGGCCGGCAGTTATTCCTGAACGATTGTATTCTCTACCACGTCTGGCCCGACCCGTCTTTCTTCCCCCGAAACAGCACGATAAACAGCCAAATCGCACGAGGAACCGTGGTTCCAGCAATAACAAACGCTATAGTCTGTCCAACAGAATTGAGAGCAGCTGTTGGTCGAAGATCCAATCTTCCAAGCGCCAGTTCAGCAGAAATCATTGACGTAATGGCAAGCATTCCGTTATATGTGTACGTTGTTGTTAGAGTTGCTGGGTACTGGGCATAAAATGCTGGGTTTCCACTACCCTGGAAGCGAGGGTATGTGATGTGTAGAACACGGCCCCCTCTGTAATTGATGGGATCTCCGCGTTTAGGTTCAGCTTTGTGGAACGGAATCGTGTTTATTGCTGAGTGTACCGATGAGTGAAGAAAGTTGAGGAGTCGAAAAGCGTAGTAGAACCAGAAAATTTTCTGCTCTTTGTGACGGGGCGAACAGTTGCTCACTCACGCCCACCAGAACATAGTAAGGCATTGACAATTGGTTGTATCCAAAGAGTTTCTGAAGAGATGGGACATAATGATGGCGATGTTGCATAGGCCGAACGTTTGTGTAACGATTACAATCAAGACCTGCCATCGTGCAGCAAGTGTTTCTTTAGCCGTAAGTTGCATTGACAGAGCCATATTCTGCGAATCCAGAATCATACACCCAATTACTGCATCCACTGGTGATAGTGTATTCCGTGCCAATTGCACTGATATCGCGATACTCAGTGATAAGTGTGTTAGAACCAGACCAGAGCCGATCTCCTTAGCACCGGTAGCTTCGGGGTGAAACATCCCTGAGAAGCAAACCAGGAGCAGTATAATGACCTGAGCCCATGTTGCAATGCGGACTCCACCACCAGCTAGGTCTCCATCTACACCGAGTTTAGCACATCTCCCACCCTTATCGTTGTAAATCTTGTCCGGGTTCGTAAGAAGATACAGTAAGTTTATAAGGCCAACAAACGTTGAGAAGAGCGGAAGTATTCCTATGGTAATTGCTGCCCTTGTCCCAGGCTTTGGCTTTGGAATTTTGGGGATTATGCTGTTATGTTGAGCAGCAAAGGTGATGAGTTCATAGGAGAAGAACAGGCCTTGATAAGACAGTAAACAGTACATCCAAGCGAGCCTTTCACCCAGTGTAATTGTCCCTGGCATGATGATATTCCAGTAGAGAGGCTTGTGATACAGAAAAACTGCTACAATAAAAGGTTGATCGGTCGATACTATTGTAAACCTCAATATGTAGAGGTTTGGTCTACGTTCAGAGCCTTGCTGGGCTCTGGGGTGTCCCAGGCGATTTTCGTATGGGCCAGTAGATTGTCTGAACCAGGCATCATGACATCAAACTAATTCCTGAATACTCCCTCACAACTGAAAAAAGTATCTCGCCAGTTTATGGTGATCTCAAGGCCGCATACTCAAACGCCATTGGTCAATTTTTTCTATCAGGCGTAAAGCCATACAGATATAGAGATCATTGGGATTATGGACATTTGACTACCTGAATTAGCCTATCATGTAATTGGCATACTGTCGCGACTGGCCGCTATACCAATGGCCCAAAAACAAGGACCCCTGTTACTAGGTAACAGAGGAATAGGGCATATACCGCTTCTCAACATATATTAACCTATCGTTGCCATGCGACTTCATATGCAGGCTTATGTGCTGTTTCGAACCTAACCTATAGTGAATCTGTCAATGTCTTCGGTGCATTATCAACCGAGGTTACTAGCTCGGTCTCCGCGACAAAATAACTCGCCAAGCTCCGAGCATATAAACAACTCGATATCCAGCATCAACGCAGAAATGCTGTAGGTTCGCGGTTTAAGGTTACGATAAGCTTAAGTATGCCCCAAACAATAATCGTAGTGCATCCATATCACAGACCTCCTGTTCGTCGACTTGACATCACCATGAATGGGACCAATTTGGACTTTACAATATATTCAAGACTGCGAAAGTTCATGTTACACATACAATCTCCTTTGCTATAATCGTCTTCCTCTGTTATTCTGTCTTCTTCCTTCTCCCTGCGACGTCGCCGCCAAACCCCTGCCTCTCAGAACGCCTTAAATCCGCTATCCCGGGTCGTCAGGTATATATATTCGAGGTATGGTGGTGGTGTGTCTTCTTTTCAGAGTGTGTGTGCGTGTTATGTCCAATCGGTTCCCGCTTGCATAACGGGAAAGACAAACGAAAATAAAATGGGGGATTTCGCATGGTTTGTTTCGGGGGGATATCACAAACAGGGTTGCATGAGTATCAGTATACTAAACTAAACAGAATTTAGTTTGGTTTACTTGTACACAACCCTGATCACAAATAGGCTTCATTTAAACGGTCTCGAGCTTGTCGAGGATGGCCTTGGTAAACTCGTGGGTGGTGGAAGAGCCGCCCATATCGGGGGTGCGGGCCTTGCTGTAGAATTGTTAGCATTGTGCTTCAATGGATCAGGATCAGGATCAGGGAACTTACCCCTCAGCGATAACAGCGTAGGTGGCCTTGGAGATGCGGTTAGCATGCTCATCGAGACCAAGGTGTCGCAGCAACATGCTGCCGGACAGGAGCATAGCAGTGGGGTTGGCCTGGTCCTTGCCCTTGATGTCAAGACCGACGTGACGGCAACCAGGCTCGAAAACAGCGACCTCACGGCCCATGTTGCAACCAGGGACGATACCAGGGCCACCAACAAGAGCGGCACCAATGTTGGACAGGATACCACCGTAAAGGTTAGGCATAACCATGACATCGAATTGCTGAGGTCGAGAGACAGCCTGCATGGAGGCGTTGTCGACAATCATGTCGTTGACCTCGAGGGTAGGGTAGTCCTTGGCAACCTGGTGGAAGGTGCTGCGGAAAAGACCATCGGCAAGCTTCATGATGTTGGCCTTGTGAATGCAAGTAACCTTGGATCGGCCGTTGGCGAGAGCGAAAGAGAAGGCGAACTTGGCGATACGCTCGGACTTGGCGCGGGTGATGATCTTGAGGGACTCAACGACACCGTCGACGCTCTGGTGCTCGAGACCAGAGTACTCACCCTCAGTGTTCTCTCGGATGATGCACAGATCGACGTCCTTGTGGCGGGTCTCGTAGCCGGGGATGTTCTTGATCAAGCTGATGCTGGCGTAGATATCAAGCTCCTGTCGCATGGCGACGTTGAAACTCTGGTGGCCGGATCGGCTGATGGGGGTGTGGAGGATACCCTTGAGACCGAGCTTGTTGCGCTTAAGAGAAGCGACAGACTCGCGGAAAGCATCCTCGGTTCGGCCGGCGCCCTCGAGACCGGAGACCTCGATCTGCTCCCACTCAACGGGGACGTTGTCGGCCTTGAAGACGGTCTTGACGGACTCGGCAACCTCGGTACCGATACCATCACCGGGGATGAGGGTGACGGTGTACTTGCCGCCAAACTTGGCGGGCTTGAAGATGTCGGACTGGACGGTGGCGAAAGATCGAGTGAGCTGGGGTTGTTGGGCGACGCCGCGCAGCAGCTGAGAAAGAATGTCAGTACAAGATCAATTGAGTAGAAGCATCCGCATATAATCAATCTGAGCCATTTGCGCGTTGTGGTCTTTGTCCCGCACTCATGTCCCACCAAGCAAAACTCCAATTCTCGCTCGTTGTGATGTCGCGATGATGATCATGACATGATGCATATCGTCACAGACAGCCACAAAAGCCCCAATGCCTTAGACATTTCCTCCTCATGTACCACAAACACCACAAAAGGTCATCATGACACAGAAACACCAAAAAAGAAAAACGTACCTGGGCCGATCGAAGAGATCCTCGAGACAACATGATGACAGGTGGGGGGGGGTATCTAAGAAGTAGAGAGGAGATCTTTCTTGGGGAGAAGAAGACAAAAGGCACCGACACACGAGGAGAAGAAGGGAAGAGAGGAAGAGGAAGAAGGTTTGTTTTTTTACAAGGTGAGGTTAAAGAAGGTGCAAGTGCAAATCGCGCAAGCCTGTTCCCGTTTTCGTTCCCGTTCCCGTTTGGTTGCCCAAGGCGTACGCTCGCTGCAAGGCCCCAGAGCAAGGTTCTGTTCCAATTTGGTGTCGCATTGGCCCGAGCCTCTCGAACAACATTTTTTTTTACCACTGCTTTTCTTTCGGCGCCGCTCGGAAAACGCGGTTGTTCCGAGCTGTCACTGGCTCGAGTGGAGTTTTACGCCCGGAGCGTTAGGCTACATGGGGTAGCTTGTGGGGGGGTTTTTTACTGTGAGGCCCGGCTCGGCCGCTAGATTTTACTGCTTTGTTGGGTTTAGAGTGCAAGGGCTGGACGCAAACGACGTCACAAAAACATTTTGACGATCAACAATTGCGTTCAATTGAGACTGCACTATCATATTTATATCCATTTTATTAAGCTAGTTTCTCTCTTTGCATCTATATAGTTGTCCTCACCATACTGAGCTTCCCCAATGCATTATAGACATATCATGACGACCATGACATAACGAGTTCAATTCCCCATGTGGAGTCTCTTTTGCGGGTCAAGCAAATTCTTGGCGAGGTATCAGGTTGCAAGATTTTGGTTACTACTCGGACTTCGTAGTTACGATGCGCTTATAGGTAGAAT
Source organism: Fusarium algeriense (assembly GCA_002982035.1). Lineage (NCBI taxonomy): Eukaryota > Fungi > Ascomycota > Sordariomycetes > Hypocreales > Nectriaceae > Fusarium > Fusarium algeriense. The sequence goes on along the minus strand of PVPY01000278.1, from coordinate 16,807 downwards.
ACTCCGAACCTAGTATCGAGAATAGAAAACAAGCGACTATAGTTTTGGCCAACTGTATTTCAACATTAGACTAGTGACTTACAAACGAGTGTTTTGTTCTAGTTTCCGTGCGACTAGTATTAGTTCCTCATAATCACCTTACACGGCAAACATCCATGATAACCTCGCATATAGAGGGATATTCTGTTCATATAAAGTAAAAAATAATCTTTTAGTCTCAAGCACCGAGCAAGGAAGAAGTTTGTACATCAAAGTATAATGTCATGTTGTGTTATCATGTGCCCTTGACCATTGTGTACGGATTTGAAGCTTCTTTTACCCGCGCAAATATATATACCTCAATAGACTCTTAAACATCAAACAAGCATCACTAGGTTCCATGTCAAAATCACAACAGACTCATATCTATGTTATATCAGCTACTCTTAGTCATGCCATATCCCTTTATACTCATCACGTTAACCTTCCGTCCTTTTTATCGTCAATCAAGACTCATAACCCCCATAACATGCCATATACAATGCCAGACCCAAACTCCAAAAAGACACTTCAGCGCTTTCTCAATCACATGGCTCATCACACAATGTACATATGTCATCAAGCTTGCACTTCCTCGTCCTCGTCCAAGGGCTCGACTCTTACTAGAATCTCCTCTAGAAGACCTTCGAGGAAGCTCCCAACTTCTCTACCCATACCAACCGGTTCGGCCTTGTCATAATGGTCAATCTCTTTGCAGACATGTGCCAGCTTGTATACTAGTTTTCGTAATTTCTCGTGAGCAGCTTCGGCCCGTTGTTGTTGGGGTGTCAGTTGCGCTGGGTTCTGCCCTGGCTTATACATCTGCTGCAGGTTGATCTGTCGCCGCTTAAGCGCCTCTTCCAGGGCTGGAAATATGACATCGTTAAGAGCATCCAGCTCGCCGTTCGGATTAGCTGGTGCAGGTGTAGGGAAAGCTGATGGCGTGTTGAACTCGGATGGACTGGGTGACTGGGCCTTCGAAGGAAGAGGTCGAGGGCCTTGCGCGCCCCCTGGGAGGGGCGTGTGAACTTGCGGCACAGAAGTATGCTGTAACGAAGGAATTCTTTGCTGCGTGGCAGGTTGGTTCGGCCTGTATGGAGGTATCTCAGGTAGGCTCATCTGCTTGGTCGTTGTTGGACGTTGCTGATGGGCTGGAGGCGCAGGCGGTAATGACCACTGAGGCGGCTGCACCTGTTGGAGTTGTGGACTTGCCTTCCTCTCAGTCTGTGGCTCGTAATCTATATTGAGCATGCCGATATCACGCTGCAATTGGCTCTGAAGCTCGCGGTCATACTCCGGAGACTCCTCCACTAGTGCAGGAGGCTGAGGTCGCAATGGGCGAGGAGTTTCGGCATCGTCCCTAGGAGGATTGAGCTTCAGAGGAGTCTGAGGCAATGCCCTTGTAGGTGATGCAATTGGCTGCTGATATTGAGATTGTGGAACAGCTTTTCGTTGAGGGCTCGACTGCCTTGAGCCTGGATTAGCCTTGACAGTCTCAAGGGGCTGAAGCGCAAAGTCTCGTGACTTGATCGGGCTCCCTTCTCGCCGTTGCTCGCCATAATCTTCTTCGCTCTCCAAAGGTCTAGATGCACGTGCATTTGTAGCACTCTCATCTAATTGATTAAGACCCGGTCGGTTGACAATGCCACCCCGTTCGCCAACGAGTCTCACGGTACCGAAATCCCACATATCTTCGTTAACTCGCTCGCGTTCTGCAGGAGCTCGTCCACTGTTGGCTGAGTCCCAGTTGTCATCATCTTCTCCCTTGTGGGTGGCTGCCCAGCGTGTATGCCTCTCGATCAGCTCTGTGAGGTAAGTTGTCCGCTTTGCCCGTCTAATAAACGGGTGACGCAGCATATCCTTGGCTGTCGGTCGGTCCTTGGGATCTCGCTGAAGACATAGTTCGATGAAATCCTTGAAAGCTTTGGTGAAATTGCCTTCCAGTCGTGGCGGAGGGTTCTTGGGGATCAGAAACAGAACTTTCATAGGATGAATATCGGCATAAGGGGGCTCTCCGTTGGCTAATTCGAGAGCTGTAATACCGAGAGACCAGATATCGGCCTTGTGATCATACCCAGATTGCTTAATGACCTCTGGGGCCATCCAAAAAGGTGTACCGACAAAAGTGTTTTTCTTGGTCATGGTTGCAGAAAGCTGACCCGACACACCAAAATCGGCGAGTTTGACCTGTCCATTGCTGCTAAGAAGAACATTGGCAGCTATAGAGTATTAGCGACGTCAGGGGCGAGTGTATCCCTTCTTACCTTTGACATCACGGTGCAGCTTCTTGTCCGTGTGAAGATAATCCAAGCCCATAAGCAACTCACGCACAATAATGGCAATGTAGTCCTCTCCAATCAATCCTGGCTTCATCAAGTCGGCACAACTGCCACCCGAGCAGAACTCCATCACAATCCATAACTCGGCACCTTTCGCATAGGATCCATAGTACTTGGTGACATATGGTGATTGTAGCTCGGACAGAATAGCGATTTCTTGGATAATATCCTCGACCTCGTCTTCTGCACTCTCTATATCAATGATTTTAATCGCGACAGCCTGGCCCGTTCGTTTATCGACTCTATAGCTTCGTTAGCAAGCTTTGGTTGTGGTGGATCATATCATTGTCGCTGTACCCTTTGTAAACTTTGCCGAAACTGCCACCACCTGTGCCATATCAGTAAATTTACGCCCAAGTGCCCAATCTGGTGTCGCACGACACGAGACCACGTCAGGACTGACCAATGCAGTATTCCTTGGAATAGAGAAGCTCTGGATCCAGCGCTTCGTTCCCGTCGTCAACTTCATGCTCGCGGTCTGCCATAGTGTTCGGTCGTGGGGAAGCTTATGTTTTTCGATCGCTAACGGCGTCTGCCCCGCGCTTAAGTGACGTTAGGTGCTGCAAATTCGCTGGCTGCTAGACTTTGAGCAGTTTCTATCGAGTACGGTCACTTCAGACCTCCTTCTTCGGGTCAACGGTTTCGCAGCGGCGCGTGATGTCGAATTGAATCCGCTTCAGGTGAAATATCGTAGTTTGGCGGTGTCGATTAGCAGCAACCCCACCACTAAGAATCGTAGTCTTATTTCGAACCGGGTTCGTGGTAAATGTCTGTCTCGGTTGTCGCGACGTTTTGCAGAAATAGAAACACTGAGAAGAGGGAAAAAAAGAAAAAGAAAAAAAAAGGCGGGAAATAACAAAAGCAGGGAGATGATAATGTGCTCATATAAAAAGAAAATCGATGCGAGAAAAGAAAAGAGGTTGTCGCACAGCACAACCAATCTCCGCCTACGCAAGGGAAAGAATCAACATGCAGCCAAAACAAGCAGGCGCAAGCTACGCTACGCTACAGGAGAATAACTCCGTACAGTAAGCTAAACACCTTCCTACTATGAAACGGAAACAGATTGGCTGGCTCTCGATCAATATTGGCTGGCTGCTGGCTGTTGCTGTTTACCTGGACGAGGTGGGGGTTGTTGAGGAGCAACGGCTCGGGTCCTTGCTTTGCCAATCAATCAATGGCACGCACTCGCATCGAACCTGAATCGATCTGGGCTGCTAAGTCACGGCCGTTCCTGGTGCGACCTTATTGATCCCCCCTGTAAGTGGTTATCCACAGGGGGGGAGGGGTCGCTGGAAAATTCCCCTCGACTCCCCGCACCTGAGCGCAAGATCTCAAGCTATGACCTGGCCGTTTAACCTCAGCCTCAGTTATCGACATGGTCTTGAGGCCAATTATCTTTTGCATTTGATAACGCCCAACTCTAGCCATACGAAACTCATTAAAGATGTTCGTGTATGACGACTTGATATCTCTTCTTGCAAGGGTTTTTCTCATTTAATTGGTTCGTGAGCTCTCTCTGTTGCATGGTGAAACGTATCATTTGATGCTTTGACAACAATGTGTTCAGGGTGGAATAAGCGGCAATTTATATTAGCTCTTGGGATCAGAACGAGCTGACGCGATCACACTAGCCTGATAGATTAAATTGCATTGCAATCACTTGCATTGGTGTAAAATTATGCTTGTCATAAATGGCCAGGCACAGAATGTGACGATGGCATAGCACAGTTCCATTGCATCAAGTGTCATTTCTCATGCATGACCTCCATGAGCTCTAAAGATAGTAACCTTCCACACCCACATGATAGCGATAAATCAATCCCATTAGGACTGATGCCACAAGGATTCAGAACCTGCCCGTACCACAGGCTGTAGCCAGCCCAATTCACTCCGATGGCTCCGATATTGATCTATCTACAAATGCCTGCTGTAATCCCGCATAAAGAGAAAATCATTCAACTAGTCACCAGTTCAGTCCTCAATGAACTCAATCATGACTGTCCCTTGCTTCAGCCCTGCGTCTGCTACAGTCGTATCTAGACTCTCAATGAGATCCTGGCCAGCGGGCATTTTCTTGAGCTCAAACTCGATCCCTTCTTTGCCTTCCATTGGCTCAGCCTTTAGCCATTCGTAAATTCTGCGGACTGGATCATCGAGGTTGAATCGGCGAATAACACGTCCAGTAGGGTGTCGGAATTGAATTCGTGTAGTAGTTGTTGGGTTGGCATCTGGTTCAGTATGTGGGCTGGAGCTAGAAATTTGAGCCCAAGGCCTTTGTTCAACCGGAGCTTCAGGTTCCTTTCCTTTGCCCTCCTCAGGGCCAGGCGACTTGGTCAAAGCATCGGGATCGTGGACGTTAGGTGTCGAAGAACCACCGCTTCCAGTAGCGCCCTCCAGACTGTTCTTCAAAGCCATTTCAAGCATCTCATCCTCCGTCATGCGATCGACATCCACTCGCTGTGGCTTTCGAGCTGTCGACTTTGCAACTGGGTTCTTGCTATTGGCTGCAAGACTGTAACGGTCGAGAAACTCAGCGAGTTCGGCATGGAATTCTTGGGCGGAAGGGAAAGGTCTTCCGGTCCAAACCTTGACTTGCTCGCCTGTTCGGGGATCAATGATCGAGACATGTGGGTAGTTATCAGGGTTCTCATGGGTTTGGTTGGGGAAATAAAAGGTGACAAACTCCTCGGCATCCGGGAAATCCTTGTCATACTGTAAGAATATAAAGTTCTCTGAGACAATATCTTTGACAGCCTGGTCTTTCCAAATGTCGCGGTTTAAGGCCTGGCAGTTAAAGTCGTTCATGTCTTGGAGATTAACCAAGATCCACTTCTTGTCTTCCTTGCCTAGGGTGCGAGCGTCATCCCAAGACATTCGCGCCATCAGGTCGTAGGGTGGTCGGAACAAATCTTCGAGACGTCTTGCATGGGCTCCATTCTCGGCTGATTGGGCTGGGCGGCGATCAGGATCGGCCCATATTTGCTGAGAGAATGGTCCTCCCGCACGGTTGGCTATAGTTGCATCAGTACAGAGTGTGCATGCGGGTGTTGAAATACTCACGTGGATTCGCCCGCCGCCTTTGTCTCAACTGTTCTAGAAAAGCGGCCTCCATTCCATCATCATGCTCACCACCACCCCATCCGGGTGCCACCAACGTCTCTGTCGTCCGGGCGATCGGTGCTCGAACTTCATCTGCGTTTCCTCCTGATCCAGATCCCTGGCCTTGATATAGCTCCTCCTGTAATCGCTTGGCCATTGCCATGTCTTCTTCTTCCTGGGCGAGAGCTGCCGCTTGAGCTGCGACGGCTCTTTCGTTATCGTCATCATTGTCGCTAAAGTCTTCGATTTGCATATCCTGGTCATCATCACTATCGATGTGAATAACGCCTGCTGAATCCTGTCTGCCAATGTTGCCCGTGTTTGTCGCTGTTGCTGCGGGAGCAGGTGCTGGCTGGTCGGTTGAAGAAAGGCCAGCTCCTACGCCTGAAACAAGGTCGGGGTTTTCGAAGAAAAGTCCGATGGCACGCTCGAAATTACCCGCAGTCATCTCGAGAAAGCTACGGGCAACATCGGTGCTTGCGCCCGTAATGGACATGAAGGTGGAGATGTTGTCGTCCATGGCTGGAGACTCTCCTGACGGTGCAGGGGTTGTAAAGCTGCGATATTCCGGGGAATGGTAGAGTATCGAGAATATCGGAAGGATGAGGAGGGCTTAAAGGCGAACACGTAGTCGATTGATGTGATATTGTAAGGTTCGGTGTAGCTTGAGCAAGTAGAGTTGATGCCCCGCTATGACAACAGCGGGGAGATACCGGGGTTAAATAGTCGCTCGTTTTCAGCTGATGACGCGAAATAGATGAACAACTATTCAGTGTCGTAGTTCTTCCAGCTTGCTATTGTCACGCGCCCAAAAGCAATCGGCCCTGTTGTGGTTGAGATGTGACCTTTCAGGTTGCAAGGCGAAAGTTGAAGGTGAAAGTGATGCACAGACATCAAAGACAGGCACCCAACCACAGTGACGCAACTGGGTTAGTGGAGCTTAGCGTGGAGGGGCAAGTGACAGGGGAGAGCAACATTGACGGTGACGGAAAATCAATGACGCGACTTCTTCTTCATGAAGAAGCTTACCCTGAAGATGATAGCAGAGTTGCCATATTTTTAACTGTGTCCTTTTAATAAGGTAAAAAAAAAAAGATGTTGATCTAATTTTTGATAAATTTTATACATTCTCGCATTTTATAACATCTTTAATATAACAGAAATAATTTTATCTGAATTTAATAAGTCTTGTAAACTTTAAGCTTAAAAGACTCTCAAGTTTTAGAGTATTTTGTTCTGATGACAGTCTTACATATAAATGATGGCTCTCAACATATAATCACAATGATATAACACAATTACATCCCAAAAACCTTGAGCATGTGATCGAGACTCTAAATGAATACACTGACCATGTTTCTGAGTCACCTTCCCTTACCTTAAGATACCTAATCAAGGAATCGACCCGAAGCTACTGTTCACGTCACGTGTTAGACTTCGTCAGCTTAGTCATGCAACGTCACGATATGGTTGACTGGAGATATATCGCCCGGTGGCACCTACGGATACCTAAGGTAAGGTTAATTCGTCACTGAGCCTGCCTGCGCTCGCTTTTACAAAAAGATATAATCACGCCCCCATCAACTATTTCCTACGTCTTTAAAAAATTCTTTTCCGAGCTTGGCCAAGTACCAACAAACTATACTGAGCCCCTCAATTATGGCGGCATCAACACAAGAGAGGGAGCTCCAGCTGCTCGATAGCGTCGAGTTAAAGATCCTAAATGTTGCCAATAAGGTACCGGGGACAAGTCGTGTGAATACCGAAACTTCAGGCAGCTAACATTTGCGAAGGAAAAAAAGCTGCACGAGCTGTTGCAGCGATATCTTCCACCTGTCATCCTGAAGGCGGCTAGTGAGCATGCCCCAGTCCGAGCAAAGGTACATCAAAAGAAGATCGGATCGTTGAAAGTGTACTGATATGACACAGGTGGTCCAAATATTCTCAAAATTGAAGACTTTCATCCAACTCCCCGAGTAAGTCAGATCCGTCAGTGCAAGAAGTCTTGAGAACTTTAGACCAGGTAGAACAGTGACTAGTCAAAGACTTGCTGAGTTCACCCTAAATCATGCTGAACTTCTCAAGGTTCTCCATTGATTAGGATCCGGCTGGTCTAAAGTTTCCTTAACTCCTCCAAGACATCAATATGGATCGCCTGAAGCTGACCTATGTGCAGGGTGGTTCTTCCCGTCGGCACGCTGCTTGATCAGTACAAGTCCAGCGACTCCCCATTAGTCAAGCAACTCGACATTTCAGGGATTCAACATAGCATAGAACGCTTAGATGACTATGAGAGAAGAGAGCTTATCCCCAAAGCCTTGTCAGGATTTGCCAAAGATGAGGGTCTCGCACGAGCTGGACCATTCTTCAACATCATTCTACGTCTCCTCCTTGATGCCCGGATACCCCCAAGAGGCAGTAAAGATGATACAAATTACCGGGAAGCAATCGGCCTTTCAGACGAGGCTGACGCCAAATTCCTCGCTAGCATGATCAGCATCTTCATACGACTACGAAATCCCACGCCAAGTCAGACCTGGACCACAGCAAACCCAACCCTGACTAAATCTCAGCTCGAATCGCTGGCCGTGGAGAGTCTAGAGTCACAAAAAGTGTTCCAGAGGATGTCCGAGTTAAAGCTCAAACTCGTTGCATTGCTCGCAAGTGGTGCTTTCACTGACGAGGAGAAGTTCTTGCCTGCTCTGTATGCTGCTTCGAGTTTCGATAACAGACTAGTATCTGCGGCTGAAGAGATATTGAAGCGAAGCTCCGTATCAATGGAAGACAAGACGCTCGTGAAGCATCTGTTCCATGCTCACTCAATACTGCCGCCCACGTACCGGACTCGTATTCTGAACATGCTCTCCAAATCCACCATTTCAGCAACAATGTCAGATGATATCATGGCAGTAGTCAAGCTCAACTTCTCCTCACCAGATCAGGCTACAAGTCATTTGGCAAACAGTCTGCTACCAAAGAGTGCGCTGGAGCAAACAAAACTTCATACTGCGACATTCCAGTACCTTGCATGGATAGCTCGCGTTGGACCCTCGCAGGAGGGATTCGACATTGCAGTGCCCCTCCTTCAGATGATGACCGTTTTTATCGAGGGCCAGGGGTGGCCTGTGCCGCAGCGGACTTCTCACGACGATATTGCACTTCGATCGAAAGCCTACGAAACGATTGGCGTGTTAGCGAGAGGTGCCGCGGATATGCCTGTTGAGAAGCGGTTACAGCTCGCCGGCTGGCTTTTTAAGTCATTGTCAGAAGACCCTACTGCAGACGCAGTTGTCAACATCGATGGAGCTCTATCGAGCCTGACCACGAGTATCCCGGCGGGCGGTGAATCACATTCCAATGAGTTGAAAACAATGCTACTAACGTACATGTCGCTCCCAGACGAGCCCCCTGCCGTCAGAAGCACTCGGCACGCCGTTGTCAAGTGGGCCAATCAATGTCTCGCATTCTCTGATGTTGTGGCCCGCTGGATCGATATTTTGGCTGTTGGTGCCTACCAGGACGAGAGAAGCGATGTTATTGAGCAGGGCCACAAAGGTCTTGACCCTTGGACTTATCATGCACACGCTGAAGCCAGCCGTCTTACATTGCCAGACTGGAAGGAAATGATAGTCTGGTTCTTTGGTTCTGAAATCAGCCCAGAAACCCTTACCGAAGAAGCCGCTGCTCTCCCGGACCTGACTGAAAAGTCGCATTCTGTATTCGAGAACTTTCAAGGATCTCGTATAGCTGCTTTTCCGGTTGCCCTAAGATACTGCAAGCACATCATGTTCCTCACAGCTCTCGAAGACTTTGAAGTGGAGCCCGATTGGATGCAGACTCTAGATGCGCGAGTTAAGACGGATATCAAGACAAGAGAGAAGATCCTCGCGTATTTACATACGATTGATAGTGGATTCATTGTGTTTTATCTCAAGGCCTGCCTTGACGGAGCCTACCTCAAAGACTCACCAATCACGGAAGTATGCATCCGATGCTTTGTTGATGTGGCATCCCTCAGTCCTGGGGGTGCACTTGGGGTTTTGACCGAGTTCAGCGATGGTCTTTTCCAACTGATCAAGTCAAACAACAAGGAAATACGGTCACTAACTGCCCGTGCCCTTGGAATACTTGTGTCGCATCTCGCAAACGATCCTACTGTGATAGAGAATTGCCGCAAGACTTTGAATGCACTTTTCGAGAACGCCGAGAAGTTGGTTGGCCCTGAACTCAACGCTGCCGAAGGAGGGTTGCTAGCATACAGTTACGTCTGCTCTCGAAGCGTGTATTACGGCCAGCCCATTCCTGAAGATATTCACTATCCCATTGAACTTATCACCGGCGAAAACGTTGCGTCATCGCTTCATGATACAGCGCTGGAAGCTTTTGCACAGCTGTGGACCGCTGGTCTCGCTAATCCACAGCGTGAAGGCGATCATTCCCTTGAAAAGGTTGTCAGCAAGCTCGTCGCTCCAGCAAAGAAGGGAAACGAGAAGGCAATCCTTGCTCTTGGAAGACTGGCTGCTGGGCTGAGTGAGAGTGAGGAAGCCACAAATGAGAGCGAAGATGGATGGTCGCATGGAATCCTGGGTAACATCCTCAAGGAGCTTTTTGCTCTTCATGAGATCAAGCAAGTTGAGGTCCAATTTACTGTTGGAGATGCTATCACAGCAACTTTGGCACGATGGGAATCAGATTATGTCAAGTTGACCCTGGATGTCGAGTCGCGCGGATGCCTTCAGAAGCGCAATGGATCTCGTGGTCCGCTTTTGACAGCTGTCCTCAATAAGATCTTTGCAGACTGCAAAGCCACAAAGCCGTCATTGCTCAAGGCATCCGGTATCTGGCTTTTCTGTATCGTTCAATATTGCTCACACTTGGAAGAGGTACAATCGAGGCTACGAGAAACCCAAGCTGCATTTATGAGACTACTAAGCGCACGCGACGAGCTCGTACAAGAGACTGCCTCGCGCGGTTTGTCTCTGGTCTACGAGCGTGGTGATGCAGATCTCAAGAGTGCCCTGGTCAAAGATTTGGTGTCTGCTTTTACTGGCAATAGCACTCAGCTCAAGGTGGACCAGGAAACAGAGCTATTCGAGCCTGGTGCTTTGCCAACTGGTGAGGGTAGCTCCATTACTTCATACAAGGATATTGTCAATCTGGCCAATGAAGTTGGTGATCAAAGGCTTGTTTACAAGTTCATGTCACTTGCTGCGAATGCTGCTACCTGGTCAACTCGATCTGCGTTTGGTCGTTTTGGACTTAGCAATATTCTTTCAGAGTCTGAAGTTGACCCTAAGCTCTATCCCAAGCTCTACCGTTATCGGTTCGACCCGAACCAAAATGTGCAGCGATCTATGGACGATATCTGGAAGGCACTCGTGAAAGACTCGGGTGCAGTTCTCAGTACCCACTTTGACGCGGTCCTGGACGACTTGCTCAAGAGTATCTTGGGACGAGAGTGGCGTATGCGGGAAGCAAGCTGTACTGCTATCTCTGAACTCATCCAGGGCCAGCCATTCATCAAGTATGAGAAGCGATACCGCGATATTTGGACGTCAGCACTAAAGGTTCTCGATGATGTCAAAGGTTCCGTGAGAGAGGCTGCCTTCAAGCTATGCAGAACCTTGTCTAACACTCTTGTCCGACAACTCGAGGAGGGGACTAATGGATCTGCTGCTCAATCTATGATGAAAGAGGCTCTGCCCTTCCTTCTGTCTGACAAAGGTATTGAAAGCTCTGTCAAGGAAGTTCAAGCCTTTGCTGCGATTACCGTCATCGAGCTTACGAAGAAGGGCGGCAAGGCTCTGCGACCATTTATTCCGGAAATGGTTCCGCAACTCCTTGGCTTGCTGAGCTCTATTGAGCCCGAGCAGATCAACTGGCATTACCAAAGAGCTGGCGAGGACAGTCGAGACCAGATCGACAAAATCCGATCACAAATGGTGAACAGGTCACCTATTTCAGAGGCTATTGACAATTCACTTCGATTCGTGGATGCTGATGTCATGGCCGAGTTGGCACCTAAACTTGAGGCTACTATCAAGACTGCTATTGGCATGCCGACCAAGATCGGGTGCAGTCGTGTATTGACGACTCTGTTCACACGCCATACAAATGACATCAAGGGAGTGGGCAACAAGTTCCTCCAATTGATGGAGAAGCAAACAATGGATAAAAACGACGAGGTCAGCCAGGCGTATGCTCGTGCTACCGCATACATGCTGAGAGCTGCTTCGGACTCAGCCAAGAATCGATTCTGCAAGAAGTTTATCGACATGTACTTTGAAGCAGAGGAGGAGTCGCGTCGTCAAAAGACTGCTGATGTGATTGTGGCGCTGGCTAAGATCTCGCCTGATCACTTTACTGCTCTTGAGACACAATTGCTACCTTTCTCTTACCTGGGCTCTCATGATACCGACGAGTATACCAGCAAAGTCTTCAAGGAGGTGTGGGAGCAGCACGCTGGAAGCAGTCGCACTGTTGTTCGTTACGTGCCCGAGATCGTAGCTCTCGTAGAGAGGTGCTTGGACACAGCGCAATGGGCACTCCGACATGGCGGAGCCTTCACTGTTGCAGCTATGGTATGCGATGTTGCAAGTGCAAGTGATGTCAACGGCCAAATCAGCGATGTCAACCTCACCAAGATCTGGCCTGTGTTCGAGAAGACACTGGCCTTGAAGACATTCGCTGGCAAAGAAAAGCTCCTTGAATCATACCCCCAGTTCGTCGAGAAAGGACACAGCTTATGGAAATCTGACACCAAGATCGCTGCTCAGATGAAGAAAATAGCTCTTCGAGAAGCCAAGCGAAACAATGACGAGTATCGCGTGCATGCTTTCCGCTGTCTCTGGAAGTTTGCCAAGGCTCGAGATGACCTCGATATGGTTGATGAGATTGCGGAGATCGTGACACCCTATCTCGAAGAGTTGAAAGGCGAGGACGAGAACGAGGATAAGATGGATATCGACTCCAAGGACCAAGTAGCAAAGGAGCAGCTTGCAGAAAAGACAGCCTCGAATGCTTTAGAGGCTGTTGCTCGCGGACACAGCCACACTGACCTCACGATTCTGACCAAGATCATCAATATCCTGAAGCCTTTCCTCTCAAGCACAAGCTTTGCTACCATTAAGCGTCAGGTTTGGTATGAATGCGTATACGACCTTATGAACGATGCCACACCTTCGTCAACACCAGATGAAAACGCCGTGGCGCTTACCTATCTATTAAGCCTAGATGTTGACTTGGTTGATACTGGCACTGAATCACAGAGAGTTATGAGGGCCAAAGCCGTTGGTGCTTTGTTCAAAGCAAAAGGTAAAGGGGTGTTTGGACCGACTGGTGGTCCTGATGCTGCGCAGTTGAAGGCGATGGTGAGCAAAGCTTTGGAAGCTGAGAGATCGTTGGAGGTACAGAGGGTGCTGAGAGATATCCTCGTCGAGATGGAATAAGTTAAGCGTCTGATTCATCCATAGTTTAGATTATTATGATAAATGATAAGTAAATTATTATAAGTTTAGGAAAATTAGACCATGTTATCCTATGGTTAGGAGCATTACACCATATTCTCATAAATTTAGGAATGCTATGACCATAATACCATAAGCTTAGGAGTATCATTACAAGGCATAGGCCAACTTGTCATAAGACAAAATCAAGCCTATTCCTCATTTTCTCAGCCTCAGGCTTGCTCTCGCTTTTGATCTCGGCAAACATTTCAATCCCCTCACATCTTACCTCATCATCCATAACGTCGTGCAACCAGAAAAAAAAAGGCATTGCCCAACGTTACATAACCCCCCAATTAAGCCCAAGCCGTCGACAAACTCGTTAAACCGAAACAAAAGCAGACGAATTCAAGCGACACAAGAAAAAAAAGGCAGCGAGAAAAGGCGTTGTGTGGTCTGTGACCGTTGGCTAGCTTCTCCGGCCGGATCGGACGTTGGGAACGGCCGGAAATGTCGGTATTTTGGAGGATCCACTGCCGAAAAATGCTTCGCCGTGTGACGGAGAGAGGGGAAAGCCGCCGAGAGGGAGAGTTTGTACCTTTGTATCTGTGCTGGAATGGGAAGTCCCTGTCTCAATTTATAATTGTTATGTATCAGTAAACGCGGGTCAGAGAAATGCCGAAACCACCATCAGGTTGAGAGCAGAGGTTCCATTTGCTCTCATCAAGTTTATTCTGCCAAGGTGAAAAAAGTAGACATCATTGGCAGAATGTGTCCAACATGTTGCCGACGATTTGTGGAAAAGACAAGGATGGCAGCGTGGCACGGAAGACTCAATGCCCCGCACCGATATTGGCACGCCTGGCTATCGCGAGATCGCAACGCAGCGTTGCGTTGCGTTACTGCCAGTCAGATGTGATATGATGATGCCAGTCTTGTGTCATGAACATACAGTAACAACTCTCTGCCGCTCCAAGCTACTGATCAAGAGCCAGTAAAACCCCACGATGCCCAAAAGTTCACCATCCAGTTCTGGTTCAGGGCAGAGGTGCAGCACAGTTAGCGGAGAACTATTCAGGACCATCCGTTTTCTAAGCCGCAATTTGCGTCACCAGTCCACTGCTGGGTTTCCCACGAGGGTCGCAAGGTGGGATTGAACGATCTGCAAGTAGCAACCGGGCCCCTGGTCCCAAAATTGATGAATGCGGCTAAAGGGAGGAACCAGAAGCGTAGAAAGTTGCGAAATCGATAGGCATGTCATCTGAAGATGTTTGCAAATTTCGAGTCAGACACCTATGAGCTCAAGCAACATAAGCCGTAGTCAATCTTCAATGCCATCAAAGAAGAGTCTGACAGGGGATAAAGGCCAGTTTGTCAATAGCGAGTATGATGCACTGTCTTGTAAGACCTAAAACTTCAATCTCATTGGACAAGCTAGTGCTCGCAAGTTCGCCAGTCATCATCAAGGTCAAAAGATGCTTTGTCTTGCAGTAGTGATGTCGCATGGTGGATGTCAGAAATAATCTTTGGTGTGCAAAGGCTCCACCAGCAGCGATTCCCGGAGGCCTGGAAAAACCTCCCATTTGTTGGCTGCTCAGTTCGCAACAATCGACGGCGTGCGGTAGTGGCACGCTTTCAGTACAGATGGTTCCATGAGGTGACCTCGGTACGAGATTGTTTCAATACAGTATGATACACGGATAATAAGCAAGTCCCAGGCATCGACAGATGAACGAAGGACAAACTGTGTTGTGCTGAAGTAAGGGCAACGCACGCTATCACCAACATGGCTCAACCCTGGTGCGGTCTAGAAGAGCTTTCTTGTCTTGGCGCGAGAGCAGACCGAGATCTTGCTTGGAACAGGGCATTTCGACATGGGTTTTGCAGTGCGCCACACCTTAGGTTTGAGTTAACACTTCTCAGGGAAAGTTTATCACACAGGGATAGATAGCTCGTGGTAGCTTCATTTCTGAGGTCTATGCATAAGCGGCATACAGTTGAGTTGGGGAGACGTTGTCGTTCCTGTATTGTTACTTGAGGGTAACGATGATAAGCACTCGATTTTGCGAAAGTGATGTTAAACTGGACACCTGTCGAGTTTATCATCACTGCTGGCTGTGATACCTCGAATGACCTGAGGGATGAGCGTTGTCTGACTAGCCTGACGATGCCCGCCCTGTCTACCATAGCATTGTCAAAAGCAAAGGTGCCTGAACGAGAGTAAGTTGCGATTGCTCGCGCTCAGTCTTCCGCCAACGAATGGATTAATAAGTTCCCTGGGACCATGTCGCATGCGTTGTCGGGTTGCTATTCTGAGCTCCTGTAGCACGTCGCTATGACGAGCATCCGACACCATGAGCCTTGCAATCGATGCGCAAGCAAGTAAGGGATTCCGGGGTTGGTTGCCGCGACAGCAATCTAAACCCTAGGGCTGGTGAAGGGTGATTGACCCATACGATTTTCCGGAGATATTTAGATAAATGAGATGTTGAAACATTCTCGTTGCTCTGAGGAGCCGTGCATTTGTGAAGTCGCTCGCGCTTCATCCAGCTAACGAGACTTGTGATGCATTTTGTGACGTGAAACCAACAAGCGAGATCCTGGGCGCTCCCTTCATTCCGTCAACTCGCTCAATTCAACCGCAGTTGACCGGCCATTTGCATTGATTCAATGCCTGGTACCATGCTGAGCTTGGACACATTCACCACAGTGTTTCCGACCAACAACACGAAACTTTTCTTATCGACTGCGATGATTTTCACCTTCCCTGCACTCAGCTCTCCGTTGGTCGTCTATCGCCGGCTCTTTTTTACAGTGCAGCTTGATAGATCGGGCTACTTTCCTGGCCATCGACCCTCCAGATGCCCTATGATTTCATGATCCACTTCAGCAGGGCTGTTTCACAGGGGTTGTTGCTCGTTCATCTCGCCAGCTCCGTCCTGCTTCCAGCGCCCAGCGCTCAAAGTCCACTGTTCACTGTCCAGTTTCCAGTCCAAACGGTGCCCAGTTGTGTCGCTTTAGGCACTAGAGACAGAGATAGCGCCACGCCAGCCATCAAGGATAGCCCTGGTTGTGGAGAGCCACACAATGCTTTTCAGCACGACAGGTACCCAGACCCAAACATGGCTGAGCTCGCTCGTTCCAAAGTACGTATCCAGCTTAAGAAGCGAAACAACAAGGGCCGAAACAATGCCATTGCAGCCTCGAGTTTTTGTGCTGAGGGCGTGAGCTCGAGCATTGCAATGTTTCCTAGAGCACTTTGACCATCGCTATCGCCGCAACAAGTCCGGGAATTGTATGCATCGCGATGATCGCGAAGTTACCGAACCAAAATGTCGATACTGTGCGTAAGAGCAGCTAGGGCAAGGCCCACAGGTTTTGTCCTTGTCCTTGTTCTCCTCCCTTCCATCCCTTCCATTCTCTCCACATCGCGACACACACATTTTCTCAAGCCACGCCCACCCTTACTGGCTCCCACCACTTGGTAGTGAGCCTCTTCTGGGCTCTTAACTCCCAACGGAAATGTAATTCGATGTTGTGCGTCTGCTTCTCCAAAAGCCCTCTTTCTAGGCCCCTTCCCCTCCTCTGTTAAGATGTTGTAGAGACCTTCCATCCCCCCTCCCATCTTAAACTTCTTGCGTAAACCTGTCTTCTTCCGAAGCAACCGCTTGATCGTATTCTCGTCTTTGTCCCTTGTGCTATTATCGTCTTGAACGCTTTGCTGTGCCACGGAGTGTCCGTTACTGCGCCTGATTGTCCAGGTCCACGCTACCGTTACCATCATCTCATCTGAATTCCGTGCACCTGCAGCCGCTCCGTCACTCGCCCAGTGACCCAACAGCGTCATTCGTCCATTGGGCTGTTTCAGTACCACCCTTAGCAAGCCCACAGCAAGATCCAAGA